>OMNV01012107.1:1643-38600 GCA_900303265.1 Brotula barbata | reverse complement strand
TTATTATGTTAAAAAAAACCCAACGTATTTATTACAAGTCTAAACGGGTAAAAGTTGCGTTGTTTTATGCAACCTGGCAACGCACGCTCAGTAGCGCCAACCCTAAAGCACGCGCTTTTTACGTACGTGCGTGACGTTGCTCGGCCCCACACACAGACATCATGGCGGACGTGTTGGACCTTCATGAAGCGGGAGGAGAAGACTTTCCTATGGACGAAGATGGTGATGGTATTGTTTTTGTCTGCACTAACTGACACTAGTGTCTTCGTGAGCTCAGCGTTCAGGTGTTCCTCCAATTTGGGCTCCGTAGCTACGAGAAACTCCTCTAACTCCGCACTGCATGGTTTCAGGCCCGCGGACAAGCTAACGTGAAGCTAACCAATTGTCCATTCAAATAGAGATGCTAACGGCTAGCTCGTGTTTACGCAACAATCACCTACAGTTCTCTAATGTATTCATAATTACAACATATACGTATTCAGCCTAACGTAATAGTCTCAATAATGTGGTAACGAGGTGCAATTCAGTGAGCCTCCGAACATTAATATTACATCGAAAACTTTATCCTCTCTGACTTAGTTAGCTTGAGCTATAAGCCAGCGATTAGCCTAATGCTCGTTTTGTGTATAAATTGGGGAAACTCGGAAACACATCGCTTGTGAAGATTTCACATACAGTTCATAGTTTTTGTTATACCATACAACGTTCATTATTTTGACTTCAATAAGATACTCTATACATACATCGGCTAACCCCTTCACTGGGAAATGAAGATTGCTATAAGGCCAGCATTTCAGGGGTTTTTTATGATTTGGGGTGAATTTGATGGATATTTTCACAGTAGTAACTAAGTAATAATTGTATACCACATAATAGCCTAACTTTAGCGCAAAGGGGTTAACCTGTTGACACTGGGTTATATAGAATAGACTGGCCCTTAAGTACTTTGCCATGTCTGACTTATCTTTTATTTTTACAGAAAGCATCCATAAGCTGAAAGAAAAGGCAAAGAAGAGAAAAGGAAGAGGATTTGGTTCAGGTAAGTTTTCCAAATTTGTATTTTTGGGGTCACTTTGTAAACCTGTATTAAAACAGCGTGGTGAGGTTTCAATGCTGTAGTGCGTCAGCTGGATTAAATGTTTTTGTTCTGATCTCTAAACAGAGGAAGGAGCAAGGTCCAGAATCAAAGAGGACTATGACACAGTGGAACAGGATGGAGATGAACCAGGACCTCAGAGATGTAAGTGCTAATTTCCAAATTGTGGAGAAATTTCTTCATGTGTATGGGAAAACTGGAAGCTTAAAAAGTCTACAGGTGCCATCCTATCTTAACCAGACCTATAACCTCTAAATTATTTAGGGTTATTCAGATTTGATGGATCGTTTCTATTGTAACTAACACAGCTTTTACAGCTCTAGTTTGGTGTTTCAGTCCAATTACGTGAGTTGTGATTCACCCTGTGTGATGCTACTTGGCCAATCAAATCTGTGTATTCAGAATCAAGTTGCTGAATGCACACAGAGAGGAGAGACAGGAGAGAGAGAGAGAGAGAGAGCAAGAAATGAGACACTATCCATACGGCAAGAAGAGTGAATGGTAGATGTCAGTCGGGGAAATAATCGACTCCGAAAAAATATTTCCACGTGTCACTAAGAAAAGAATGGATGGACTCTTGCGCAAATCGGTCGTCCGACCTGGGTATAGGGGCGAAAGACTAATCGAACCATCTAGTAGCTGGTTCCCTCCGAAGTTTCCCTCAGGATAGCTGGCGCTCAGAGTCCTCGCAGTTTTATCTGGTAAAGCGAATGATTAGAGGCCTTGGGGCCGAAACGATCTCAATTGCATGTTTGTTCCTCCAACCGGTTGTTTAAAAAAAGAAGAACAAAAGCAGTTTGTCTTGTGTTGAGAGACCATGGCCCTTCTTAAAAGTGTCAATGCGAAGCAGCAGTAACATGATCTTAGAAATAAAATGTAAAAAGGAAACCTGATTTCAGCAACTGAGTTAAGGGACGACAAGAAACCAAGTTGCAGGATTCCAAGAAGAAACTTTAATTTAAAACGGCCATGTTGTACGGGCAATGGCCACAACAAATCCTCACATTTTTGGAGTGATGCATTGGTCTGTAAGTGAAGAATTCATTAAAATCACCTGCCTTTAAGACTGTAACATCATTAATCTTACAGATTAATTAACCACAACTGGTATGTGTGCTCCCTTTCCTGTTCCTGTCCTCCTGTTACTGTCTGTCCCCACTGATGTAATATCCAGAGGCTACACCTGTCATTGTTTAGAGTCACTTTACTCTTAATGATATTTGTATTTTAACTATGGTTACCTAATAAATGTGAAGTTGGCATCTGATGTTGTTCTTTGTCTTGGTGTTGTAGCTGTGGAGGGCTGGATCCTGTTTGTGACAGGTGTACACGAGGAAGCCACTGAGGAGGACATCCACGACAAGTTTTCAGAGTTTGGCGAGATCAAGAATTTGCATCTCAACCTTGACCGCAGAACAGGATACCTGAAGGTGAGACGGGCAACTGTGTACCTTTAACATCTTTCTGAGTTAGTGTGGGCATAGTTTGACTTCATCGTTAGTCTATTTGTCACAGCTGCAAAGCCACGTGGCTCAGGCTGTGCTGAAGATTCTCAGTAGTCCAGGTCATGGATATCCAATTGGAGTTGAATAGAGGGCAACTGGACTTGATAGAAGAGTCTTGAAGATATTTTTGCCTCTCATCTAAAGGTTTTCTTCTCAGTTCTGAGCTGAATGGATTGGATGAGTGGCAAAAAGCTTTTCTTTTCAACCAAATCCAATTGCCCTCCATTCAAGCTCTGTTGAACATCAGTATGCTCAGGGCTTGTGCTGAAGTGTGCTGGTCAGAAGAGCTTTCACATATTCACACTCACGAGATTCCTTGTTGACCCCATGAACCAAATAATCCTGCCTGTTCCGATCCATCTTCCCACCATGGAAGGATTATTTTTGTGTGCGACCCAAACCCACTGACCTTGCGTGTTCTGTGTGCCAGAGTAATGTGTGTGTTGTCAACGCATGTGTCCTTGGCTATGGGTGCTATAACATCATGGCTGTGAATAGTGTTTTACATTTGTTATGTTTTCACATGACTCTCACTCTGATTAAATTTACTTTTTACACCGAGAAAACCAGATATAAATTGTAAATAATTGCAGAGCGTCCACTGCCATTCATCTTTTGTGCCACAGGGTGGCAGCATTGTTCTAATTACACACTAGTTACTCAGGCCGCCGTGGACAAAGTCTATCAATTGATTTTCATCTTAGGTTGTTTAAAGATTAACATGATGAATATATTATGATCTTCCTTTTAATGGCTGTCGGACATTGAATTAATGATGTTCAGCTTTTGTTCTGTCTGTTCAAAATCCGTTTGTAGAAAAAAACGCTACACGGTTAGTCGAGTAGTTTTTGCTCTGTTTTCCGCATTCTGTATTGGTTTGATTTCACGACGCAACCAAATTTGAAAACATTTAATCCGTATGTTGTGCTTAAAGTCCTATATCCTGTTTACTCTCTGCAGGGTTATGCACTGGTGGAGTATGAGACCTACAAGGAGGCCCAGGCAGCCATGGAAGGTCTGAACGGGCAGGACATGATGGGCCAGCCCATCAGCGTTGACTGGGGATTTGTCAGAGGCCCTCCCAAGAATAAGAGAAGGTGAGGTTGCACTGTGTATATCTGTAAATCATATTTGGCTGTGGATGTAGCATCACTAACCAACATTTAAACATGTTTTGCAACGCATTTGTCCTTTATGTTGGATGATTTTACTGTTTGTAATGGTTGGAATTTGTGTGCCAGAGCTCTTGTCATTTTTACATGCTGTGCAAAAACAACCATACAGCTGTTATAATATTCATACTCCAACTGTGGAATATGGAAATGGAGACAAACTGTCAAAAACGCTCTAATACGTGCAGTTTCAGTACCCGCAGGGTTCTGCTCTGTCTGTTAATCGTATAAAAGGAACAAGGAAGACGAAAGTGGATTGACGTGCTAGAAATGTTGATTGAAAATACACTGCATTGATATAAAGTATCTATAAGCACATCTGTGTTTTTAGGACATAGACTGAATAAATGTATTTGTGTATTGTGCTCTCCACTTAATGTAACTTTTCAATAACTGAACAGATTAATTTGTTTGGTCTTTCACAGGGGTGGTGGCCGGAGGCGCAGCAGAAGTCCAGACAGGAGGCGGCGCTGAGTTTATTTCTCGTCGGATGGTGGAAGTGTTGGTCACTTTGCAACCAATTTGTTAACCTGTAACATCCTTCCTTAGAGGGCAAATGTGATAGTTTTGTTGTGATTTCCATAAGTTAAGAATTGTTTAACTGTGGGGGAATCCATTGGCTTAATGTCAGTATTTGCAGTTTAATATAATAGAACATCCATTCAGCTCTTGTCATTGACTGCTTTTACTGTCAATTACTATTTTAGCCAGTACATGGGATTGTTTTTTTCTCCACTATCAAAATATAATTAGATCTCAATTTGTTCATTGTCATGTGCATTTTATGCTCGGTTGAGTGTTTTGTTTTATATTACTTTGGCAACATTAAACTTTTTAAATGGAAACTTATTCCCTCGTGCTATTATTTATAACGGCTAATAACGTAACGTTTACTTCATCGGTCGGTGACCTCACCCAGGCAATGGGCCCACCCAAACTATTTTGTAAACTCTAAAGCACCTGTCACTCTGGATCCAGCGCTCCACCCATAGGCTCCCCGGACAAAACCGCTGTCCCTTTATTTCTGTCCAGCCAATTGGCGGACGGATACTTTGCACCGCCTTCTCTCATTTGATGTCACTGTCCTGGTGGACGTCAGTCAAAGTCTTTGACGATGCCCATTGGTTCTTCTAAATGTCAATGAAACACACTCTCTACCCTGATTGGCTTAATTTTAACCGGGCGGGGTCAAGCACTTGGTTGACGTTGTTGTTGTAAGTGGAGATTTTACTTTGTCGCTGCTGGTCCAGTTTGGGATTTTACGTTTATTGCCCCCCTGTGAGGATGCTAAAAAGTTAGGAGTTGTTGCTCGTGGAAACGCAGACGCCATCCTCAGGTTGATACTCAGCAGAAAACTCCTTGGGACGATGAAAAGAACATCTGCGTGGCCGATCAGGGTAAGCAGTCCAGGGATAACACTGGAGCTACTAACGTTAGCTAATGCTAGCCGCTGATTAGCCCAGCTCGAAGCAGCCACTTGCTAGCCAGACGCCAAGTATCGGGTCTATTTACTGACAAATAACTTCTCCGATAAGCATTCGCGCACACGCCGTGTAAGAACAACAGACCTGCCTACTGCGCGCAAATAAAGTTGTAGACTACTGCACACGCACTCGACCCCCTGCGTCCGAACTCTTCTAATACCTTTATGTAAGCGTGTGTATTGTTCGTGGATATTTGGTACCACATAACATAACGAAGCCACAACAGCAGCCCTCAAGAGTCCACATTTCGCCAAACGTCTCGAGCATTGCGTCGCAGCCGTTTGCCAGGGCGAGCAGGTTGGCGAGGAGAATCGGTTACCGGGCATTAAGATCGGCGTGAACACACGTCCACTGCGGCGGCTACCAAAACGCGTCTTCCAAAGTTCTCCGTGATGTTGAGATGAGCCCTCTGCTTGCCGTCAATGAGTTCTTCTTATTCAGTCAACTCAAATTCCGGGGGCTATCTTTGTCCGAGCTGGCCGTCACGACGAGAAATAACGGGAGTCCGGTGTTTTGTTGAAGGTGCACGAGTGATGTTACGTCAACTTTAGCCACCGGCGTTGGCTACCATTAGCCCTGCTAGTGCCGCCCATTGTGACTTTGTTTTCATTCGCCACACGCCACCGCACTGGTTTATTGCCCGTATGATTAATGGTTCGTTTGATTCGATTTAGTCCACGCATAATCCGTAATCTGGGACTACTGCAGGTCTTTGGGACCCTCTTTGAGTGTTGCCTGTTAGCTCCGAAAACAACCCAGGGGCGGTTTACCTCCATCTCCAACATGACCACAACGAGAGAGGCTTGCATTACACTTTGCTTTGAATTATTCAGGTCTTGTATTTAGGGACTCTTTTGTTTTCTGTGACACTGGGACAGACAGTCCCACGCGAAAATGTGGGACAGAGGTACGAGTGCTTTACTGCCCTCGTCCTTACGGGCGACGGTCAAATGTTGTCAAACAGTGGTGCTGCTTGTCCGAAACCCAAGCAGCAGTAAATAGGAACCTCATCTTACAGGGAAGGCGGAATCTGAAGAAGCGAGGTATTGTGTAGTAGGAAAAAGAAACGCATCCAGTCCTCCCACCTGTACACTCATCCCGTCTACGCTGGGTGATGCTTGAAATGCGAAACACACAAGCCGGAGCCTGACATTGGCCAAGAAAACGGCATCATCAATGAGTTGCAGTGTCGGAACTTTCACACCAGTTACCGGCTTAACGCTGATAAACGCAGCCACAAGTTGCTCTCCCAGAGACTAACCCCGTTTCTCTCTCTCTCTCTCTCTCTGATGAATTGATTAAAGTCGCCTGTCAGTTCTGGTGTCCACCCAGCACTAAAGCGGGAAGGTGAAACATTTCCCCACTGAACGTGTAAGACTGCACTGTCAGGCTTCGTTATGCGAGTCCACAGCACATCGAGGAACACACTGATGCATACAGCAGCACGCAGATCACCTGAGGCAGGAGTTTAAGTGCAAGTGTGGCATCCTTCCCTGTGCAATTTACATTCCATGTGGGCCGGGTGTAGAACGGCGACAGCATTATATAATTTCTTTTTTTAGCGACTCGTGCATAAATCCATCCACAAAACAGCTCCGAGCACGTAATTGTTGTTTTTTTGGTTTGGGCCGTTCGAGTGAGTCTCGATGACCAAATTAAAACGTGCAGCGTCCGACTTGCCACTTTTTCGCGTGCCCGATCTCCCGCCGGTGGTCCGTGATGAACTCTCCTGGAGACCCTGTAGAACACGACGTACACAAGCTGACTCAAGTGATGGAATTGACATGAATGTGCAGACCGTAGCATTTCCTGTTGGCTGTGTCACCAGTCACAGTTGTATTGTCTCTCGACAGATCACAGTCATACCACAGGTATGTGGATGGGTAGGATCGGTGTCTTTTTTTTTTTAGTCACAATTAGGCGGTGACTCACTTTCATCTCTGGTGTCGCTCGTAATCATATTTAGTTTGCAATACTGGTTGTGTCAGAGGTTTTATGGGGACCATCTTTGATATGGTTCAGATCCATATAACTACCCGCATTACCAGCTCCTTTTGTGCTGCATAGTGGTGGCGGTTAGGGCTGCCTTGCTGAATATAGAGTTTCACGGGGTAACCACGCAATGCAGAGTGGATGAAATTTTAAATTTGAGTCTTGCTGGTCTCCCCCCAAACAGCTGCTGTCTAAGAGTGTGTGTGTGTGTGTGTATCGGTGTGTCAGGGATCCAGTGTCAGTTTCCTAGAGTCTGCTCCTTTCGCCCATGGAGGTATTCCCATAGGATTTCTCAAGCACGGCCAGATTAATAAGTAAGTAGCTGAGGGCTTCTTCAGGTTAGTAGTACAAACACACGCTTTTTTTTGTGTGTGTCAAGCACACACGCGCACAGCTCTCTTCTGCAGAGTATCAAATCACGTAATCCACCACAGTACAGTGCCGCATCCATTTGCTTCTTATCTTTCAACGGCTCCGTTCAGACCGGACAGGTGCGTATGTAATATGAAAGAGAAACTTCGTCCGCACACTGTCACAGCAAAATGGTGATCAATAGGTGGCTTGTCTCCGAGAAGCCTGTGTGTGTGTGTGTGTGTGTGTGTGTGTGTGTGCAGACAGCAAGTCATAAAGCTCTTTGGAGCCCCACCCTCCCCAGCATGGCTGGTTGCCTGCCAGCCTTGTGACACAGCAGCCAGCCAGTACCCGGGGCGGTTTGTGTCAGGGTGGAGGGACCCAGAACTGAGACATTAACCTTCACACCCTGCCCCACTCTACCTGGGCGACAGCAGCTGCTCCACGGCAAACTGTTATGTATACCAGAACTACACCAAATACCTTTCATACTCTGTCAGATCAATTACACACTTGTTATAGTATGAGCGGACAGTAGGGTGGAACTGTTCTAGCCGTACCATACCAACCAAACAGCCATAATTCTGAGTAAGTCAGCAAAACAATGAGGAGGGGAAGTTGTGGACATCTAAGCATTATGTTGGTTACTTAATCGTCCTTCCCCTCACAGGCAGGGTGGAGAATTACTAATTATATCATTTGCCATCAACTGCCACAGTGACATCTGCCTTGTTAGAAATGGTGACACGCCTTGATGCACTGTTGTTAGATAACGAAATGTACTGAAAATAAACGACTCACTCAGCAGTATTTGTCAGCTCCAGATATGTCATGTATGTTTTCCTTCTGCCTCTTGATTTGTTAGTATAGAGACAACGTTTTTATATTCTTTTGCACATGTTTTGGGACCAACGTTTCCCATTCCATGTGTCAGTAGTCCAAATTCTGAATAAAAACTATGGTGTTACTTCTATTCGATTGACTATAGTTGAGTTTCTTGAGAGTGGAAGTGCTTTTATCACAGGCTATTTGCACTCTTTTATCCACGCCGTAATGATAAGAAAGACGGGTCAAAATTCAAGAAAAAGTAAGGAATGATGGTAGATTGAATATTAAAAAACAGGATTACATGGTTACATTGGCTTGCTTAGCTTCCTTTCAATTAAGCCAACTCATGTAATCTTCTTCCAGCATTTGTTTTTATTTCGTGCCACGGTAGCAAACTAATATTGGGTTTTAGATTCCACCCCAGGCCGGGTCAGTTTCCTGTCCAGACTACTAAACATCAGTCCCTCCCACCCTGCCCTGTTAATCTGGGACAGCAGGAGTAATCTACGCACAGTCCCGATGAGTAGCCTGTCACCCAGGATGACATCATACAGAGTGACGAAGTGGCCCTGTCGTGTAGAGCGCCTGGCCCCGCAGCACGTGGGGATTCACATGAGCATTAGTGCCACTCGCTTGTTGAGACTGCTGCTTGTTTAGCCACTGGCCTCAGATCTCGCTGAGCTTGTTTGGCTTCACACACTGGAATGATTTTGCACTGGTCACTCCCGAATATCTGAATCTGTTTTGTTCCAAAATAGTCCCGGGTCCACTTTGTTTCTGACATCGATACATATCTGAAGCTGGTCTACCTTTCCTCTTACAGGAAGAGGCCCTTTTTGTTTGGCATGATGGAATGAATGCAGCCTGAGGTTCAGATTAGCTTTTAAGAAATATCTTGGTTTCCTTCAGGGTTATATGCACATTTAGACAACAGTCTCCCTGTGCTATGCTAAATGTGAATTATATAATAAGAAGAACGTTGTTTCTGATGCAAATTCTGAGATATTATCCCTTTGCCAGTGCATTGTTAAATTGAAGAGCGTGCAGGGTAATATTTGGCAGCCTTAGACCTGAAATGTTTTTCTGAATATCTTAGTCCGGCACCAGGGTTGCACAGAATGAAGATATTTGTTTTTGCCGTTTTTGTGGGATTTGTAAGCTTTGGGTTGAAGCGGCTGTCATGGTAATCCTCACCATGACAGGCAGTACACAGCTAGTATGACTGGTAGGAGTGGAACCCCTTTTTCTGTAGCATTAATGCTAGCCATTTGTAATACACAGCCACTTGTCATTTTCATTATGGTTTGTTCAGATAATTTCTAGCTCTATGTATTTTGGAGTTCATGGCTTCATTTATCCGTGCTTTAAATGAATCGGTGGGCAGTGTTCCGCTGGGTGCAAAAGGGCTTGAATTTCTTCACAAAGGCTAAAAACCGATAAAAGGGGTTGCCAGGGCAGAATGAGACGTGCTTATCCACAGTCTGGAGTTTAGGTTAGCTGCATGGCAGAATAGCAGAATACTCATACCAAGACATCATGTTCACCAAGTGAATCAGTGTGTCTGCTTTCTCTTTTCTTCAGATGGAAAAACCGTCTGAATCCACTGAATGCTGTACACTTAAAGACCTTCTTTTCGGTGTATACCGCTGACACTTTCTCGCTTTGATAGCAGATGTGTTGAAGCTGGAATCCGACACGATCACGGTGTTTCTAGCCGTTGGCTTGCTGTTTTGGGTGCTTACCATACAGACCAGTGTACAGTGTAATGTGGTCTCTGTGGGACGTTGGGTAGCTACTTGTGGGCCCCCTACAGAGCTCTCAACATCAACCTGCTACATATGGCCGTTAATTAGCGCCCCGTGACTAGTGGATGCTGCGTCTGACTGCAGTGACACCCCCAGGCCAAAGGCTAGGAACCTCAGAGGCCGTATTAGGATGTAGTTGTCATGATATTTATTACACATTTTTAGTATGTTACACTAAATCAAATTAAACGGTAAAACGTGTGTCATGTCTTAAGTATTTAAGTGTTTAACCCTTATTCTGACAGACCGTGTGTGTGCGTTTGTGTTTATTGCTCATTTAGACATAAGAATGGCAAAGCTCCATATCTGTGAGATATTTATCAATTGATTTATCAGCCTAAATGAATTCTGAGACCATGGCTACACCATGACATCAACTCGCAGACACTTTGATAAACACTTGTGCTCATAAACTAACACTGCCCATTTGAACCGGCTGAACTTGGCTGTTTGTACATGGCTAGAGTGAATGTCAGCAAGAGGCCTCTGGGTACACATTAGGCAGCAGGAAACCACCACAAAGCACCCCGACTCCACTGGTTATGCTGCATGTAGTTAATCTCAGCAACTGGATGCTTAATTTTGTATTAAATAGTGCATCCTTTGGGTTTTGTCATTCTTGTCACTCAAATCGAATCGAGCGGGTGATGTCATTTGGGTGGATGATGTCATTCATCTGGAATTCTTGATACTGAGTACTTAATTTAGACGTGGCACCGGCACATGTAGGCGTTGAGGTTGTCATTTTCTGCCGAACAGTTTTTTCAAAAACGAATATGTTCAAACAGTGATGTAATGTTTATCTTTAGACCGATTTAAGAGGTTCCTCTTTATTTTAGAAGCTCATTGATTCAGTGGTGATTTTTCAGCGTGCTTTGGTATTTATGGTCACAAGTCTAGTGGTATGACTTGATACATAGAAGAAGTAGTTTGTGCATAAGCGGTATTAAAGAAAGAATGTTATTCTGAACAATTAGAGAGCTACACGCCTCCTTGGAAAACGGTGCTATAAATAAACTAAAATGACTTTGTTATCCCACATGTTGCACAGAACTGTGAACTATTTCTAGATGAGATGAACTCCATTTTTGTCGTAATGGCTCAATCATATGGTCCATATTCTGCAAACCAGAGGAGGTTAATGCAGTTTTGGCTCTACAGTCTAATCAATAAAGCCTAATGTCAAACCCCTCATCCGTAAGTGGAACTTGTATGGTTCACCGTCCTTTGCCTGGAAGTCTCATGAGCAAAAAGCTAGGTTGCTGAGTTCAGATCATTTTTTGGATGTTTCTAAGCCAGCAAATGGGTCGGGAAGTTAAACCTGGCACATTTTTGTGTGATGACTGGGCAGCTTTTGGACGAGAGTAGATTCAATGACATGGCCGCCGAGAGGGCAAGTTCACTGTGGAATCTCTGACATCAGCTGTGTGTGCATTCAGCCTGGTGTTTTCATATCCATTGGATACACAACCACCCACAGCTGGTGGTCAAGCCTTCATCAGGTCCGGAATGTCCATGCCTCATGTTTCGCACAGCAAAACATCTCTGCTCTAATAAGTCATACTTATTCTCAGAATATTTATGAACATGTTATGGAAAACGAAGCCTTGTGGTCGTATCATCCAGTAAGGCTAAGTGTTTTCATTAGTTTTTATTTATAAATGTTTTTATTTTACAATAATAATATATTATTTTACAATAAAGTAATAGAATATACAGCATGTTTGTTTCATGAAATGAGATGGATGTTCCTCATTGTTCCTGAATTTTAAATACACCTCTTGATGTGACACCCACAATTTAGGTGAAACAATAACAAATGCCCCTATTTTGGAAGACGATAAAGTTAGTCTTGTCACAGCTATATCAGGGTTCTTTGCTCCATCAGGCACCTTTAGTGGTCTTCGGGTCACCCTGAAGAAGCATTTTTTGTACCTAATGGACTTGAAATGGTCCACTTAGTTCCTGTAATTCACATTTGAACAGTGCAAGTTCTGTTTGGCCACCGTTCAGTGAGTTTCATTGATTTTTCTTCAAATCACCAACTTAGTAGCATGTCCTTTCATCCAGTGAAATGGGCGAACTCCAAATTACTGTATTGATTTCTGAGACAAAACACCACTTCCCTCCATCAGGATTGGTCAGCCACGCTTGTTTAGTAGAACAGGAAGTGAAGCCCTTGGGCCACCAATAGAGTCTTGGGTCCATTGATTACCTTTGTCCCTTGTGGAAAATGCAATGCTGCATTTAAGATGTAGACTTGGACAAACCCTGTAGCAATTCTATATATTGTCCTTGTGCTAAGAAGGTCCGTAGCAGTATTATTCTACAGATGTATGGCTCTCCAGATATTCTACTTCGGCAAGATGAATTTCAGTCTTGAGACACTTAGTCCTGGTCTTACTCCCCTCCTCAGGCAGGCTGCAATCATCCTCCTTCACAGACGTAGCTCTGAGGTTATGTAATGACTCTGTGTAGGCTGACTGGGGTCAGTCACTAACCAGATTACAGCACTTTACAGATAAAGACAACTGAAGGACGGCTATCTCACCACACCTTTGTTTTTCTTCCTCTTCTGGTTTCCTTCAAGAGCAAGGTGTTTACTGTGATTGATTGTTCACTGTACACCCAGCCCCATTTCTGGAACATTGAAAGAACAGCCCGTTAAATCACAAAATTAGATACCACTCTCACAAGATTTCACGCTGAACCCTTTCAGGACTTAAAGGACAAAAGGGGTGTGTTTGTCGCGGAATGTGCAATGTTAATTTGATTGACTTTCACAATAGAGATAACATCCGACCGGCGGAGGTTTAAGTGCATCAGCAATTGGAAAGGTTAGTGTATATCCTGTCTCTGCAAATTCCCCTGATTAGCCGTCAAGATTCATTGTCCAGCCCAAAGGTTGTAAGGGTAAGCATTCTAACCACCATCACTCCAGACCGGGAAAGGAGGGCCGCATTCATCACCGCTGATACAACTCCTACTAGCCACATCACTTTACACTGTTTGCTTACGTTATACACTTTATCTCATTACTCATACGGGTCTCTGTGAGACTGAGAGGGTGCGTTTCATTTGCTGAGATCACAGGAAAGGTTCATGTGATTGAACTAAAATAGTACTGACACATTTATAGACACGATCATCCATCATGTCCTGACATTAAAGCGAAAGGGAACAACTGAGCCGTCCTCATTTGGTAAAAATCCCTCAGAAGCACGCGGCAGATGATAAAAGAATTCTTTAGGTCTGTTAAGAATGTTGTTCTCAAATCTAGGTCCATTTCCCCTCAGTAGGACAGAAAAGTTCATGTCTCACAAGATGGATGGGTCAAACATAAACTAGTCTGCAACCACTGCTAGACACTTCATGGTAGCAGACATGGAGTTTCTATCATAGTTTTACAGGCGGTGGAGAATCAGATCAGGATCAGGTCTCGCTCTTTTTGTTCAGATTATTGAACATACTTTTTGAAAGCATAGATCTTGGTGTTCTAATAATGTAGGTCATGGCATATTGAGTGACCTTGCATGAATAGCGTATACAGTGACTGAGCGTGACAAAGCATATAGAGCACCAACACCTTTTACAAAGTAGGCTACAGGCCTAATGTTTCTGTTTTAGTCTTTGTGTTATGCGCTCTCTTGTCTGTTTTCCTCCGGTCTTACGTAAGGAGCTGGGTTGTCCTTGATTCTTGGATGATTTTTGCAGGGCAAAGGATATATCTTATGTCACACAATGGCAGGAAATGAATGTGATTGAATGTCGGTAAACTCATTTCGTATGAATATATGGAGATATGCTGCTTTCTCCTTCTGTTGATGTTCATTGATGATGAATAAGCTCAGCCCAACTCAGTTGACATGGATGAGTTTCTATGTACCTGAGTTTGTGAACGTAATTCCAGGAATGAAGCTACTGAAAAATGCAAGAAAAATGATCCTGTGGCAAAAACAATTGGAAACACTTTGATATTGCAAAATTGCAAAGACGTACGACATTGAATGAATTACACTGATTGGCTTTTTACTTTTTACTTTTTTATTGCACTTCAAGTGATGTTACGAGTTAAGTTGTCGTCTTCACCAGGTTCACTATCTCTGAATGGCATTAAAATGCAAAAGAAAGCCTCACGCTATACTGAAATGAAACAAGTGCAGGTAAATAACAAATCAACAGATGTATTCCGTTTCGCTGTCATTTAGGGTCTCGCTGCGTTTCTGTTCTCTCGTCTGCTTTACCATGGGCACACACACACAGAGCTCAACAAAGCTGTTATGTTAAGCTATGTTATTCTTACTCGGTAGTTGGGTAACTTGGTCTACTAATATTAAGTTTAATCCACATTCTCAGAAGATAGACGAAGACAGGAAACCATTTTATATTCTTTATCAATTCAATACTGTGCTTTTTCTTGTCTGGACAAGCACACGTCTCTTACTGAAGAGACAGGCCTGCTTTAATCACAGAGTTGCTGCGTCGCGTGCTATTTTCTCATTTCATTGGCTGTTTGTTAATCATGATATCGTGTCACAATATGTCTTATGTATTTGACAGTTTATAACTAAGTGAAACAACTATACTCTTTGTTTGAAAGCAATATTTCTCAAATGGAAATTTTCTTAGAATGATACTGTGTTACAAAATGTTCCTCTCTCTCTCTGGCCCATCCCTCATTATTTATGATAGATGAAGTGCAGTTGCAGATTCAGCTAGTGCTCCAAACAGTTTATGTGTGAGGTCTTTGTGACCATCAGGTAAGTGGAATGAAACCTTTACATACAGCAGCTGTTGATCCATTAGTTACCTGTAAGAAACATTTCAGCTTAATTTTTTACATTATTTTATTTTGAAATTAAAATGGTATTTCAAATATTAAGCTTTCTTCTTCTGTCTTATTTGGTTTCAGTTTCACCTTTTTGAAAGGCCGAAACCTCTCAGAGGTCCCTAATATGCAGCACAAAAGTTATTATAAGCAAAGTGCTAATAAACCATAAGTTATAACAATGCATTCAGAATGCAAATCTATAGGCTTCACTTGGAAAAATATTCTGAATAGAATACATAGAAAATTATGACAATAACGTGGATTAGTTGAACCGATGCTGGTGTGGTAACGGTTATTCTACTTTTTCACTTTTGCTTTTTGTTTTAGTTTTCTGTTAAATTAACAAACTACTTTTTTGTTCATTTTAACAATAATCACCTCAGTTTCAGTCCATGAAATATTTTCAACTCATGGGTTCATTTATCAGCGTGGACCAGAAACAGACCAACTGTTGTTGCCCCGTACGTCTACGTCTACATGCCCACTGACAAACAACAAACAGACTAAAAACTTTTGTAAGTCCTGGCAGTAAGTTCGCACCTTTCAGCCCACCAAGGGTGGCTGCAGTAGGCTATGCTGACCTCTGTATGTCTCCCTCAGTGATCCAGGCCATTCTCCCAGCCCTCGGCTCAGCACCCACGTGTTGTCAGCAGCTCCTGTTATGTAATCCCTTCTGCCAGACAAAAGCTCAGCCTTCCCCGACATAAATCAGTGACTGCCCTGTGCTGGTAGCAGGCCTGGCAGTGATAGCCAGTAATCCACAGTGTGTTTTCTTAAGCAAAGATTTTTTTTTTTGCTCGATAGATAAATAAGAGCTTTGGGCACGAAACAAAAGAAGTTGAGTTTTTGTCGCTAGCCTGGACAAGTACGCATTAATTTTACTGCAACTTCCAGTTGCTTATCCAAGACAAAATTGCTGCTATGTAGTCGCAATCTACTGCGATTGAGGCAAAAGTGCTTGAAAGACACAAACACGGATGGAATTAATATGCGTTGCATAAGCAGGAGAACAAGGAGAGTCTGCTTGTTTAGGAAATGCATGCAGCGGTGATTTACTGTGATGTACAGTTGCATAATCTGGGTCTGTTGATTATGCTTCCATCCCTGCCAATTGGAATCAAATTATGCTGTGTATATGATATTTTTAAAAAAACAACATTTTTTTTTTTGCCTTTATCGGACTTCCCTCTGCCAGCAAAATATGATCCATTTTTTTAACTGTCAGTGTGATGGAAGAACCGCAACCAAAAGCAACAGTCACTTACATAATCTCTGGATCATTTCAATCACTTGCTCTGAAATGTTATCAAATGTTCTCACACGCAAACTATGGCCTGAACGTTACAAAATATGGTCGTGCGTTTCATGTCTCGCCAGATGTAGCCAGCGGTCCGACAGATATGTTGGACTATTGGTTATGGAGCCGCCAGTGTCAGAATAACCAATAGACGGAGTGGAGCCAATTTATAGAATACAGATAATTGGTACTACGCAGATTTCCTGCACCAATAATGGATGAAATTATCGAAAGCCGTCAGTGTGGAGTCCTGCAAATGTACCACATTCTTTTACCGGTAGTAATGCATTCTTAAGTGTTTAAACGTCGTTACCCTAATGAGTGCCAAAAGTAATGAGTCATCAGAACTGAAGCCCTGCCTAAGTCTGTGGTGATACCCCACGGTTTTAACAGGTTAAGTGGCCTCATTGCGGTGTGTGTGGGTGAGTAAGCATGAGAGCATTAACAAACAGCAAGCATGTGAAGAAACCCCACAGGGCAAACTTTGACAAAACACCTGACGTTGTTGACACAGCTCGGTGGAGAGTCTTTTTGTGTACCGACGTCCTTTCCTCCGTTGCGTGTCTTGTGGCTTCCAGCGATGTTGCAGAATCGGAGGGAGAGATGGAGACATAAAGTGAGAGGAGCGATAGAGAGGTGCAAGAAGAGTAAACTTGTGACTCATCAGGCGCAGTGGAAAAGAGTTCACTGAGTCAGAGATGAGACAGGAACATTGGGTGGTGAATGAGCCAAGGGATGGATGGGAATAGATGACTGTAGGTAGCTGAAGACGCTATCAACACTGGATTAGACAGGTTTGAAACACCGACATGACAGTGACTGGACAGCTCGGCGTTCGTTATAGCACACATCATCTATTTATTCATATTCATGTGATGTGATGTCCTGATGTTTTGAAATAGGAAGTAGGAAGAGCCCTATTTTAACTGGTCTCATAGACCTGTTAGTCACACAGAGCTCAGAGATCATGAAATGGACATATTCACTATTTAAGTTAAGCAGAGAACTCATGCTACTTCCTTCATCATTCGCCAGATGCCTCTGGGGTTTGGACAGGATGAGTCTTGTGACTGGCTGGTGTCAGAACGTGGCTCAAAACAATGTAAATATAGAGCATATACATGCTAAAACAGAGGCTTTTAGCCATAGATTTGTCCCTCTAGACAGGAGTGCTTTATTCTTGCCATTTGTGGGGATGGGCATTGATTGCCCTCTACATCCTCTGTGTCAACGGCCCGTTGATGCTGACTCTTTTTTTTTTTTTTCTCCCTGTCTTGATAATGTTTCCATCATTGATTTCTGTGCTTGGCTGATGCAGGCTCTCCGGCTTCAGTATTGAAATTTGAGCAGTGAAAAGTCCCAATTTGTGCAAAGGCCCCCGTTGGATGCCACGTTATTCTGTTTTATAATCACAAAAACACACACTTGCGTGTGCATCTATGTCTATAAATATGTATGTCATACGCATCATTTATTAAATCGGTTTTGCACATGAACCAAGCGTCTTTTTACAACAGGCGTTTGTTGGTATATCAGTATCCTAATATCTGCTTACCAGTAATTGATTCGGAGTGAAAGCAAAGCAAATCTTTATTGTTTGCTGATCTGTTTACTGAAATGATTTACTTTCACTGACAAATTGCAAATGACACTAAGCCTATCTGTGAACACAATAGGTCAAATTTGATGCGCGCCTTGATGCCGATTTTAAAACGTCAAGCAACCTTTCGACTCTCGACTGCAAGATTGTCACGGAAGAAACGGATCCCGACAGCTTCTCTCAGTACATCGCGGCCAATTCACGAGTGTGCATGTGCACGGAACAGGATGAGGACCGGAGCGACACACTCGGTTTCCCACTGGCAAACACCAGGCCTAACAGAAGCTGCCCCATGGGGAGTTGTCATTGACTTTTATGAGGTTTCAGTGGAAATTGTGAACCAACTGTTTTGTGAGCCTGTTCATTTTGTGTGCCGTGGCTGTTGTTCTGAATAGGAGAAGTGACTAAAAAGGTGACAAGGTTCAAAAGCAGCCAGGCCTGTAAAAGGCTTGCACTTGAAAAGGGTGTGAGCAGGGTTATTATGTCTGTGTGCCTCTCTTTCACTGTTGTCAACGTGCAATCTCTTTAACTCCTTTCATCTATTGACTTGAGCAGTTGTAAAGCGTTCTGGAAAAAGTTTCACATTTGATGCCTTCTGTAGGTTTAATTTTGCTTTCGCCCGTGTTATCCTTCCAGGTGTGGCTGGTGGTGTAAGGCGAGGCCGAGAGCCGTTCCCCTTCCCTTCCTGGAGCAGGACAGAGTCCGTGCTTGTTTGTTTTTTGTTTTTTCTCTGCTCTGACACAACCCGCCAACCTGTGAATTCATGATCACATGACCGTGGATATGGACGCAGTCCTCTCCGACTTTGTCCGTTCCACTGGCGCTGAACCGGGATTGGCCAGAGATCTGCTGGAGGGTGAGTCGCAAAAAGTTGCAAACCGCCATTTTATCATTTTTTTCTCACTTTTTAAAATAAACACATCACGGCCAGCATTTTCATGGAATAGTTATTTAGTTTCCACTGGCCTTTAATGGGAGAGAATCAATCAAAACCGTTGCTTTTTAAGAGCCTCGTTCAGTACTTAATGGTTAACATGCAGAGTGACATCATCCATTCACTCGCAACACGGAAGCTTGTGGTATTGATACTGTATACAACCGTTCAGGAGGCAACACCCAGTGGTTCAATGAATAACAGAGCCGTAATAGCTTGTTTTTAACTCGTAGTTATTTCAATCACGCCAAGTTCAATTTTAAGAATGTATCAAAATGACGATTCCAGCATTTGTTTCTGCCCATTTATGAGCACAACTGCTACTGTAGATGCTGCTGGCTTGTTACTGTTAGACTATCGTGCACTAACAGAAGGAAGGATGGCTGGAGTCAATGGAGCTCTTGTTGCCTAGCAGCAACACAATTTGCAGATAAGAATATGGGTTAAAAATGTAATGCACTGCAGTGAACAGCAGCGAGGCAACAAACTGCGGCATGCTCCAAATTCTGATATTCAGCCAAGCATAGGAATGTAGCCAATGGCTTTCGTCTAAGATAAGACAGCGTGTGGATGTGTCGACCTCTGGTTAATATTTAAACCCATCAAAAGTGTGTCATCTGCCAGACACGGAAATGAGTTTCAGGTAGTCAGAGCGGATCTGTTGTCACAGACGTGTTTTTCCCTCATTCCGTAGGCAAGAACTGGGATTTCACTGCGGCCCTCAGTGACTTTGAGCAGCTGCGACAGGTGCATGCTGGGAACCTGACGTATTCATTCACAGAGGAGAGGACGTTTTTGCACCCTGAAAAGGAGATGGCCAGGGTAGGCAGGCCTCTGCTCCAACGGCAAGATGAGGTGGTACAAGGTGAGGATCTCAGAGCGAGTGAGATTTTTTTTTTTTTTTTTTACACACCCTGTATAAAATTCCACAAAAACATAATTTGAATGAATTTTGTACAAGTTTTTATTGTATTTCTCACAAGGTGGCTTCATTTCACGGAGATGAGTCAGCACTCACCATTGACTTTCCGGGGGAGGGGAGAGGGGGGGTTGGTGTTTCAAATGACGACAAAATTGCTATTTCTGTCTTAAAGATACAAAATCAATCAACAAATTACAAAAAAAAAAAAGTCTTTTCAGTTTATTTCTTCATTGTGCTTTTTCTAATCAATGATAGTTAGTGTAGAACTACGAGCCACAGGACAATAAAAGCTGATGTGTGAGGGAAAGGAGTGTATCTCTAGCGCCGCTGGGGCTAGCCCGTACCAGAGAGGGGTTATTGTTTCTCTGTGGGGGACGAAAAAGAATGTTCAGCTGAATTGATTTATTTCTTTCTTCTCGTAGCTAGCTGGTCGTTATTCTTAAAATTTTCATTTTGTTGTTGTGGAGAAAAATCCATTCCGAGCATTTTAGAATAAGAGTGTAACATAGCAAAATGTAGGAAAAAGTGAAGCGTTCTGAATACTCACTCTAGGTGCTGCACACAGCAA
This sequence comes from Brotula barbata, assembly GCA_900303265.1. Classification (NCBI taxonomy): domain Eukaryota; kingdom Metazoa; phylum Chordata; class Actinopteri; order Ophidiiformes; family Ophidiidae; genus Brotula; species Brotula barbata. Next base: position 18,215 of record OMNV01012107.1, on the reverse strand, counting down.
CTTTCTGAAAGTCGAGGTTTCTTTCCAGATCAGCAGCAATAAAACGAGGCATACATCATCGCAGACAATAAAGTAAAGATAAGAGACGGTAAAAACAGGGCACAGGCCTACCCGTAACACAGACAATAAAATGGAGAAGAAGACTCAACAGATGAACTGCACCAAAAGGAATGTTTTAGTTGGTTCTTGAATTCAGATATGCAGGAGAGGTCACAGAGGAAACGTGGGAGTGAATTCCATACTTCGGGAGCAGTGGCACGAAACGCCCTGAAACAAGCCACTGTCTGAGGTCCGGAGTATACGGGCAGGGGAGAAGTGGCGGAGGAGATCGGAGATAAAATGTGGGGATAGGCCGTGCGCGGCTTTATAAGTACCGAGGAGCAGTTAGTGTAGTCTGTGGTGTCAGGCAGGAGGCCAGCGAAGTTTGTAGAGGATGGATGTAATGTGGGGGATGATCCGTCGGTGCATTTGAGGACTCCTGCTGCACAAATCTGAATGTCCTGGAGTTTATGGAGAGTTCTGGTGGGCAGACCAGAAAAGAGGGTGTTGCGGTACAAGGTACAAGGTACAAGGTACAAGGTACAAGGTAGCTTTATTGTCAATTCTGCAATAGAGTATGTGTGACACATACAGAGGATTGAAAGCGAAGGTGGGAAGCGATAAAGGTGTGAACGAGAGTGTCAGCACCGGTTAAGTTGAAGAGCAGAGGGGGATGAGACCTTCGGAAACACCCGGTAAAATATCTGTGTCGTCTGTGCTCGGTCAGCGAACGTGTCGAGCGAGCAGCCTCTATGACTGCAAAAAATCTTGACATTCCAGCCTCATATTCTTAACAAAGTACACTGTCACTGACAATATCAAGCACTCAAATCCAGCAGCACCTTGATCTAAATTTGGCACAGTTATGGGTTTGATGTGTTTGTAGCAAGCATCTAAAAGTTCAATGGTCCATATCGGCTGTTTTCACCCGGTGGACTACGAAGGTATCGCAGGTGGTCTTGACAATGACTTGAAAAGTGTCATTTTAATGGTAAAAGCGGTACAGTTTTTATTTGTCCAATTTTTTGGTTTATTTTTCGCTTGAGAATAATCAAACCATCTAAATGAAAAAATTTGCATCTCTGTGAGGGCCAAATTAAGTAGAAAACCCCTTTCTATCCTGTTCTTAATATTAATACATGACGAGTCAATTGAAATGAAGCGTTCAGCACGACATGATGTCCACTCTGTGATTATATGTGGCAAAGTATTGGATAGTAATGCAAAACAACCATTTGAATGTACACATGCTTTATGTAAATCGTATCTTCACTAATGCTAAACAGAGGGTGGAGCGCCTGGTCTTCGTGTTTGACATACACGCACTCACAAATGATAGAAAATGGACGGCCTCAGCCGTAGAAATGTCCGAGGAGCAGGACGTTGGTGGAACGAACCGTTCATAAAAGAGTTCACTTTTGAAAATAATCCACCTTGTTCCTCTCTCTCTCCCGTCTGCCGCCGTTGTCCCTCAGCAGCTACAGAGAAGCGTCTGTCGAGGGGCATCTCGCACGCCAGCTCAACCATCGTGTCACTGGCTCGTTCCCACGTCTCGAGCACGGGCGGGAGCAACAGCGAGCCCCTCCTGGACACACCCCTCTGCACTTTCCAACTACCAGACCTCACAGTGTACCCGGACGATTTCCGTGGCTTCATCGAGAGGGACCTCATCGAGCTGTCGATGATGGTGGCCCTGGAGCAGGCCGGTGAGAAGAGCTGCTTATTAACATACAGTACCAGACCAGGGACCTGCAGGGGCTGCTGCAGATAAAAGGCAGTGGAGAGAATGAGTAGATTCAAACCAGCAACTACACGACAGATCGCTTTGACTTTGTAAATACAGAGCCAGTACATGTAAATATTGTACAACAGAACATGAAAACTGGTTTCCAGTGAACTTCATCAAACAAAATGCAAAATCAGGGTCTACAACATCACAGGGGCGACGTGGCTCAGGTGGTAAGGTAGGTCGCCTAGTGATCGAAGGGTTGCTGGTTCGATCCCTGCCCGTCCATGTCGAAGGTCCCTGAGCAAGACCCTAACCCCAAATTGCTCCCGACAAGCAAGTGGGCCTTGCATGGTTACCTCGGCGGTCGGTGTGTGAATGTGTGTATGAATGGGTGGATGAGAGGCAAACATTGTAAAGCGCTTTGAGTGGTCTCAAGACTAGAAAAGTGCTATAGAAATGCAGTCCATTTACCATTTACCATTTCAATGATTCGATTCCTAGGGTGAGGTTTCTTGTGGATTTAGAGTAATGTGGAATGCTGTCCAGGACAGTCATTGTTTGTACATCTAGACGAGGGCCAGTTTATATTTTTGCCATGTGTAACCAACACCAAACTCTTAAGGGTGTTTACACACCTGTAGTTTATTTGCTCTGGTCCACATTTGTTTATTTTTATTTTTTCAACTGGAGCAGTTTTCCTTCGTTCGGTTTCATTTCAGACTTGGAAACATCTGAGCGAACCAAAACGTATTTCTAGAAATCACATGAGAACATTCACTCTTCTTATTGGGCAGAGGTGAGTGGGCAGGAGTCAGAATGCAAATACAGAAAGAAGGTTGTGTGCATACCGGTATTTCAGTGATAGAAAATATGGAGCAAGTCAACATTGAGCAACAGCATTTGCTCGTAACCGTGGTGATTATCTGGGCACTGTATTTAAGCCAGCAGAATGCAGAATATACTCAAAGAACACATCTTGACAATTCTGTATTACTACAAACTTTGTGGAGAAGATGTGCTATGAGCTTCAGAAGACTGCAGAATGAGGGAACTAATAAGAAGAATATACAAGGACATGCTGACCGGACACTCAGATTTATGGAGTAGAGCTAGTGGTTGTATCGGATTGACTTTGGATCACTTTCCCACCACAAATGAACTGCTTCAGAGATCGTTCGGGACCAGACGAAGACTGCCTTTTCTCGAGGTTCTCACCTGAGTGGGATTGCTGTGTCCACAGCTGTCCAGACAAACTACACCAAGGGGTTAAACAGACCAGAGTCCGTTTTAACCAGACTAAAAAGTGCTAGTATGAAAATGCGTTAAGAAGCAGTGAAGACCCTCCCTTGTCAATGGCAGATCAACACTAGACCCTTGTGATCTAGGTCATAATGTATCGCTCCCCCCTCATACCTGGGATTAAAATCTGATCTGACCAGATCCAGAGGCAATCTGGGCCAAGTGAGATCAGATATGTGTGTGTGTGTGAGTCTGTATGCAATACTTCCTCAGGACACATTGATGGACCGTCTATTCAATAAGGAACTGGAACCCACAGAAAAAAAACAGAACAACAAGCAAAATAATACAGAAGAAGCTAAGACTGGGTGATTCAGCCAAAAATGTTATCACGATAACAGTTCTGCTGAGTTCCATGTTTGTGGAGCCGCAGCCCCACCTACGGTGAAACAGATGACGAGAAAAACCCAGCACAACCATAAATGACAGAAAAAGACAAAAATAAGTCTCACACATTGCTGAAATGAAACAGGCGCACATAAAGGAGGTAAAAATACAAATAAACGTCTTTACTGACTTTTGGGCTGCTGCTCCACTCACACATGGAGCTCAGTAGAGCATAGGAGAAACAGTGAACCAGGTGAAGTACTTGAGTTGATGATGAGTACACTTGTAACGTTACTGTAAGTACAATAAAAGTTTCACAAGTTTAAAGCTTAAGTGTAATCCAAGTTGTAAGTCTTGATCGTGTTGTTGTTGGTGCAAACCAAACAACATGCCTGTTAACTGATGGTTGTATGCGTGTCAAGTGTAACACTGTGCCACCATCAAGGGTTATGATTGGCTGTGTTTATGAGCAGGGGAGAGCAAGCTTGGGGTTGTAAACCTGAAACTATTGGACTTAATATCAAGGAATTTTCTTATGGCCCAGGCCTTGATGAAGCCACAACAACAACAGGCTTAATGGATACCCGTGGATAGAGCACACCTGCAACATTCTGTCTGATTTGATTACAACAGAAACTGGATGATTCTTATCGCAACTGGACAGGATCACAGGATTCATTCCCGATGCTGCATTTTAATGCCGGGTGTGGACAGATCTATTTAGAGCTAAATTCTTACGATCAAATAGCTTGGATCGGATTTTAATACCAGGTCTGAACAGGCTCTGTGTTATTATGCGGTCCGAACAGAATGAAAGCTGTTAAAATTACTTTATCTGTTCACTCAAACAAAACGGATTCACACATCCAAAACAAGATTAAAAACTGTGGGTAGGTCGGTAAATAGCTTCCCCCCTCCCCCATTTTTACAATTAGGAGACATCTCAAAATTCTATCAATAGGGTTCAATAAAGTTATTAATGTTTTGCATCTCTCTTTAATCTGTATTTGTTTTTTCTGTAGATCTATGGCTTTTGGCTATTGTGGGTCATATAGCGATTGAGTACTGCCTGCTCTTGTGCACATCTGAATGCCTTTTGACTGCCAAATTTTGTGCTCAATCTCACAGCAGCACCATCAGTATACATATATGAACTATTTCTCTTGCCAAAGACACTCTTCTCACCCTGTGTTTCTTCTTTCAGAGTATACAGGATATGGGAAACACCAGGGCCAGGCAGCTTTATGAGGCCAATCTCCCAGAAAGCTTTCGAAGGCCTCAGACAGACCAGTATCCTACACTATCAGTCGACACACGCAACAGATTAAAAGAATGATGTGGAATTGATTTAGCAGCTCGTTTTTTCCTTTAACCCTAAACCAAAGAGCAGTGGAATTCTTCATCAGGGACAAATATGAGAAAAAGAAATACTACAGCAAGAATGTGAGCAGTGGAGCCAGCGTATGTATCTGTTAATGTTGTTATTTCACTGAATAAATCCCCATGAAATTTGACACACTTTTTACTATCGACTCTTCATCTCACTCCCGTTTTATCAGCCAAAAGATAGTAAGAAAGACAAGGAACCAGACAGAGTGAGTAAGGTGTCATCCTACACCAAGGTAAGGATCACACATCACATTACAACATTATATTAGCTGGAGTTGTGTTTAATCACACAAATTAGACAACACAAACTTTTTTTTGTTACAGAGCGAAGAGTCCAGGCCTGTTCCCAAAATCAGCCCTGCTAAGAGTTCAGAACCTTCTGTCAACTTACTAGGCCTTGGTGAGTGTCTTGGCTTTTCTGGTGATTGTCATTCCTGCAAAATTGTTGAATGAAAATGAAAATACTATTTCATTCTTGCTTATTTAGTCAATTTAAAGTTGATGGTTTGCATTGATATAAAAAAAAGTCCTGGAACAAATATTAGTATTCAGGGTTCAGTAATTTGTGGCACTTCTGGTCAGTTCTGGTCAGTTCTGGTCTTTTAATGGACATAAGGTGCCAAGTAATATTGGTTGAACCTTAAAAATTTTGCAGTGCAGATTTACAAGCAGGATCAAACCTAACCTCCTTTCTGCGCTGAGTTTTGTTGATATGATTAACCTATCAGCTCAGTGAGTGCTAAAGAAACTGAGCAAGTTTGGTTGAACACCTGCATTCATATTTTTTTATTACATCTGACAGCTATGTTGTCGGTTTCTCATCCCTTCTGCTTTGTCATACTATGGAAGCTGTAATGAAGTCTGATACAGTGCGAAGTCACTGTCAGTGGAAACCAAACACTTCCTGCTGCTGCTTCACATTAAAAGCTTTTTACTGGCAAACCCTCAGAAGACTTCAGTTGTAAGGTAGCTAATAGGAGGGCTGATTCTTTCATATGCACCGCTGTCTTTTGATTTGATTTCGTTCTGTCACCATTAATGACTTTTGAGAATCAGTTTATCTGCTGATTATTTTGATTATTTATTAGTAGTAGATATTTGTTTACATTCTGAGTACACTATATACTGTATGTCCATCAGAGTCAGTTTGTTACTTTAAGAGAGACAAGAAGGAGAAATTCCCAATCTCAACTCATGCTAATTTAAATAAATCATTGTAAATTGTCAAAGTTGATATGGATACGATACCGCCACTTAATACGTAGTCCACTAAATAGTTCGTTGTCATTTTAAGATGTGATGAAGTTGTATGACCTATGTGATGATGTGTAACATTTTGATTGGTTGTTATCAAGAAGTGCAGAAATAGAGAGGGTGTAGTGCACGTATTCCGGAAGAATAATGTTGTCAAACACAATTAGAGTCGATGCCTTCAATTGTGCAATACAACTCTGGTGTCTCTGCCTTGTTGTTTTCTGTTTCCATGAGGACTGCAGAATTGAGCTTATTGTAGCGCAGACTCAGGTACCATGTTTGCATTTTCCATGTGGCAGACTAACTGATTATATGTGTTTTTAATTAGATTTTAAAAGATGAATTAAGTAATTTTTCGATTTGATTAATTGTGATGGATGGCAGTTGTGGAAACATTTTACATATTTCATGGAAAAATGGTCAGATGAGACGCAACCTCAGTGAATTGTTTTCAGTGGAGAGCTGCAGGTGACACAAGTTTTTCTGTTCTCTTGTCTCATCTCTGTCATGTGGAAACCATTCGCATCATGTGCACTTTAATGGAGCATGGAGTGCAGTTATCCCTTGCCATTTGCGGGGTTTTCCATTGGCGGTTTCGACAATACGCTGTTCAGTAATGAATGATTTCATGGGAATTTTTTTTCGTAAGTTTTGCAGCGTACTGTGAAAAACATCTTTTGCTGTTTTTACGGTAGAGAGATGAACTCTGAATCCCCTTATCATGAGTCTGAAGCGTAGAGCTTCTAGTGCTTCTGAAAGTAAAAGACCCTGTAAGAAAGATGTTGAATTCTTGGATATGCTACAGAGACTTAATTTGGTTGCTTCTATTGCCATTACAAAATAAACAAGTCACCCGCAAGGAAAAGACCGAAGAAAGAAAAGGAAATCCGTGAGGTCGTCTCTGTAGCTACACCATCTGGTGGAGGCATCTGCACATTGTGTGAGATCCAATTATCTCTTGTGTAAAAAGGGAATTCCTGTAGATTCCCACATAAGAGAGAAAACAAAGTCCTTATATGTCACCATAAAGGAACAAGATGGTGAAGCATCTACAGATACTCAGTGCACCCCCTTTGTGCGCTAAACGCCCGGAAATGGCAAAGGAAGTCTACTTTTTTTAGAGATAGTTTGGGTCTTAGATCCTTTGCTTCAAGACTTGCACTTGAGAAGAGGCCGTTTGTTGGATATTTCTGTCTTCGTGTACCAACAGTTGTGCTTCTGTTATTGTTTTGTCCTTCACGATTAAAAGATGATATAGATGTTTCAGTTATTGTCTTGCCTATTTGGATACTCAGTGGGATAATCCCAGACATTAGCAATTAAATTATCTGATTTCTTGATTTAATTATTTGAACAGGATGATGCAATTATCTTTTTGGTCAATGAGTTAAAAAGGGCAGACCTACAAATTAAATAATGAATCTTGCTGAACTTGCTGTTTGCTATTGTTTACTCCTATGTACAACCTGTAAAAACCAGTTTTCTCCTCCATCTCACAGACACACCGGCAGCTGCATCAACTAACAATGGTAGCATAAGCACAACCCAGAACAACAATGACCTGGATATATTTGGCCCCATGGTCTCCAACCCCCTTCCCTCATCCACATCGGCAGCTCAGTTTTCTCAGGTAAACTGAGCAGGCACTTCCCACCCACATCACATCTTTATGTTCATATCTGTTGGTCAGGTGGGTTCAGTATGTAAGGATGAACAGAGAGGAGGTGCAAAAGTGAAATGATAATCTGTCAGTGTCAGTAACCTGCACAATGGGAACACTGAGAGCAGAAACAAACAAAAGAGAAGCTGAAATTACAATCAAACAACAGGAGGCAGGACAAAGTAGTAGGTGTACAATGGACACAGAAAACCAAGCAGTTGAAATGATACAACACTTTGCTTTTAGTGAAATGCTAACACGCTTATAGTGAATAGTTAATAAAGCTGAGCCAGTCCTCTTTTTTATAATTCCAACAATTGAGTAATACAGGAGGAAGGGGTGGAAAAAAAAGAAACTTACATTTAGTATGCGCTTATTGTTGGTGTGTGTGTGTGTGTGTGTGAATGTCACTATGCATTTTTTTTCTCGCCAATTTGAGACATTATGTTCTTCAATAATTTGTCTCTGTAATTTAATTACCAAAAGTGGCCCTAATGCGCTGTCTTACATTCACGCGTAAGAAAAAACCCAACACTATCATTGTAGAAGACAAACTGATGCTCCGAATGAGAATCAGGTCATTATCAATGAGTGAACGGGCAGACAGCTAGGTAGCTATCAGGCAGGTCAGCCAACCAAGTATTTCATTTGGTCCAAATCAAATGATTTTGGATGGATTTATTCTAGAATTACTAGAGCTATAGATACCAGATTTTTATTTTTATTTTTTAATTCAGAGCATTTGTCTTGTCAGGATGTGAAAACAATTTCTTATAAGTTAGCAAATTATGATTCTACAACAAATTGCCACCCTACCTCTAATAGTTCATACTATTATAATAACACTTCACTATCCAGCTGTGGTTACACTAATGCAGAAATCCCAAGGCCCCATTGATATATGGAAAATAATTATCCTACCTCTGAGAAGTAATTCAAATAGGGAAACTATTCTGTCGGTTTTGAGTTAAGTTTTTTTCCATAAACAATAATTGATTAAGTTTTATCAGTTTGAGTCTGAGTGTTCAATGATTTTATCTTGTATTGAATCTTGCGTCGTGAGATATTGCTTTTGATACTTCTTTCAGCTTGTCAAATTTCCTCCTCCAGGTGAGCTCCAACAACACTGCCAGCACTCCGACACAAGCTCCAGCAGCAGGCGTAGCAGGAGGAGGGGGATCCACCTCAGGGTCAGCCCAGGGAGACCTCGACCTTTTCAGTGACAGCAGCACCACTAAGGGGGAAGACGCCACCAAGAAGCCCCTGTCCAAGGATTCCATCCTGTCCCTCTATGGAACTAACAGCATGGCACAGCCGCCCCCCACTGGTACAGACACGAAGGTTTCAAAAGATCTCATGCGAAATATAACTAGGAATCCATCATTTGACTTGCATATGTATTACACATACATTTCTGATTTAGCACTTTAAATGGTGATTACAGAAGTTTAAGACTCGCTAGGCCTCATGTTGATCTCACAGAGCAGTAACCAAGTGATTGATCAAAAAGGCAATTTATTATTTTATTCAAGTGCTTTGTCAAAAAAAACCCATTTGTATCACATCAGCAAAGTACAACATAATGACAAGCTTATCTTTGATATGAGTTTTTGAAATTCTTCTGCTTTGTCATCTGACCATCTGCATTTCTTCTCTGCAGATTGACCATCTGTTATTATATTATGATGTATCATTAAATGGTGTCATGATAAACCTATAAGTCTTCTGTCAAACAGGCTGTGGACTGCCAGCGTTACTACCTGGACTCCACTTTTGTTTTTAATGCGTCTTTTGTTACACGAGAGCTTCCCCATGGCACATTTAGCACTGATCTGCATAGATTTGAATAGTACACGGAAAGGGTGCTCACCCTATACACAGGCCCTCATACAGTCAAGCATGTTGCTCACTCTGTCACCCCACATCTGACTGAACCAATCTGATAATAATGTCCACCCTCTGTCTTTCATGTCCTCCCCTCAGCTGGCATGTTCATGGGTCCCTCCCAGATGCAGTTTCCTGTCCAGGCCGCTGCTGGCTACCAGGCCTTCCCTGGCATGGGGACGGCTGTGCCTCCCACTACCGTCATGGGTGCTATGATGGCTCAGAGCGGAGCAGCCATGATGGCACCCAATGCTGGAATGATGGTTGGGATGGCCATGCCCAATGGCTTTATGGGTAACGCGCCTGCTGCTGGTGTGATGGGCATGGCCCCAAGGATGCTGGGACCACAGGTTGGGGGCATGCCTGCAGGCATGGTACCTGCCCAAGGCATGTACGCCATTCAACCTGGGCAGCAGGCCCAGTGGAACATGGGTCAGGTATGGAACATGATAAAAAAATGTATTAGTATATTAGATTATTATACACCTGTCTGAAATAAGCAAATCTGCTTGTTTATTGCAGCATTCTGTATTAAATTATTTTCTTATTAATGACCCTTGAACTTGATAACGGACATATAATCTGTCCATCTTTATATCACTATGTCAATAGTTGCCAGCATTCCTAGCTAGCTGCAAATTACAATTACTTTCTTCTTAGAAGAAGTGGTGTCAGGTTTTCACATTGTAAAGTTACAAGATGTCAACATCAACATCCCCAAAGACAATCAGGGGCCTCTTGTATAAACGTTGTGTACGCACAAAAGAAGGCATACGCCACTTAATACGCACACAATGATTTATACAAAACAAAGGTGACATAAAATGTGCAGTCCTCCACGTAAAGCATTGCATACACACAAAGAAAAATGACAAATTGCGACTCCAACGGCAGAAGGATGAAACATGTCACATTAGAACCACAGTGTTAAACTAACCAAAATATTCCATCTCTCGAATCATATGTGAAGAATTCATTAACAAAAACGGGTAAAAGCCATTCTCAGGATGAATAAACAAGTACAATTACAATTCGCATTTAGCAGACGCTTTTATCCAAAGCGACGCACATTTGAGAATTACACCAACACAAGCAAGGATCTATTTAATAAACAATAAATAAACAAACAAACTTGTTTAAATTGTACTTCCTAGATTGTACACTCAAAAAAGAGACATGGTTTATCGTGTCAAAGAATTTCCCCTCGGGGATGAATAAAGTACCTACCTACCTACCGACCTATCGACCCACCCACCCATCTTTAAGTTAATCTATTAAATACAAACAAATAACATAATAGAATATGAGATCATAATGTATACTATAGCTACACCACACGATGTCAAAAACTAATCTCGCACCTTTGTGATATGTTTACTTTTGGAACTCTGATGCTTTGCGTCCAACTTTACAGAGAATTACTTGTAGGAACCGAGTGGTGCCGGTCTCACTCCAAGTCCTGACAGTGCTGGGGTTTCTGGCAACCGGCACTTTTCAGAGGGAACTGTGAGAGGTCAGGGATGTCTGAGTCAAGCTTTAGCCGTGTTAAGTCAGACGTGTTAGGAGGGAAAACGTGTTTATTACGGTGCGTGAACAGGAAATTAAAAAGTGCAATTTGCAAACATGTCCTGTTACCCAAATGGAATCGGTGCTCTTGACTGCACGCTTGTTGGTATGAGGGAACCGAGTGAGAATTAATTTTTCATTAATCAACAACTATTTTTTCTTTTCTTCACCTCTCCAACTTCAGATTGTGTGAAATTTCCTTTTTTGTTTTTCATTCGTTGATGATTTATTCCATGTTGAATAAATCATCATTCCATATAGTCACAAGTTTAAATTTATATTTCGTGTATGGTACTAGAGATTGCGTTCTAGTTATATAATCAATACTTGGAATGTCAAATTATCTTACAGTAAAATATAGATATATTTGACTACAGTGTTTACAAACGTTAATGATGAAAAACAATTAGTGGCCTCAGAAACCATTAATAATTTTGATGTATTGTTGTCCAGTGTTCAGTCTCAACATTAGACGGACACGATACAATACTGTCAGTTGATTTGAACGTGACAGCTTCCAGTCCTATGTTCTTTTTTTCATTGGTGGTGTAACTTTGTTTACATTTGGATTGCAGATCAAACCATACCTTACCTCCAGCAATCCGTGTAGGCAGTTTGAAATTTTACCACAGCAGTTTTTGGATATTAAAGTATCAACATTTTACATCTTGTAATTGATGTAACCTCAATAAAAGTTTATATACAATGTAAAAGGATGAGGTCAGGAATTGTTACAGCGTAACTCAATGAGGTTTTAGTAGTGTTAATGCCTCTTTCTCCAATGTCCCCAGGTGAACCAGCAGATGTCAGGCTTGTCTCTGAACGGGCCTGGCGCTCAGATGGCCTTAGGTCAGCCTCCATCAGCCATGGGTGGCTGGGCGGCCACCGGATCGGGCCAGACTCTGAGCACACAGCTATGGAAATGAGCCTTTGAGGGCGCTGGCGGTGGGGCAGAGTAAGAGTAGAGGTCATGGGAAGTACAAAATATAACTTGTGCTTTGCTTCACCTCCCTAAGAACTGATGCCCATCCCCGTCAATTCTTAGCCTTCAGAACATAAAAATTGTATCTCTCTTTTCTCTCCTTTCTCTGTCTCTCTTTCTCTCTATTGTGTGAGTGAATTGGGAGTCATTCAGGATTACAGCCTGGCAGTTTCTGCCTGTCGTATGGTTTTTGATTGTTACTTTTATTTTCCTTTTTTGGAAAAATTACAAGGAAACAATAGCCCAACAAAAATGACATCGACATATCAGAAAAGCTGCAGGACCAGTTACACATGCTTTTATTGTATCACTGTATCATTCTAAGATTATAGAACATTTAAATAAATAGTATTTAAAGGGAGAGGGTAAGACTGTCATGTCTGTCACTACTGCTCCCAAATGTACAGCGCTGTATAACCTTCTTTTAAAAGTACTCGTGGTTCCCCCTATGAAATTAAAGTGATAATCAATCATTTGTTTTGGCGTGTTTTCTGTTACTGAACTGTGTGAAAAAGAGAGATTCTGTAGTGACTCAGACTGATTAGACTTTTTAGAAGCGCCTGAGTCATTATGAGTCATGATGTTTATTTCAAGTTCAAGTTTTGAGACATTGTAAAGGGCAGCAATGAACTGTTATGAGCTGACACAGTAGTACTATTATTCAATTAAGTGTGTACAGTTTACACAATTATCAAAGGTGAGAAATACCTCGGGACATTCTTATTCAGCCAAACTCATGTTGAAAATGATAAGCTGTGATCACTAGAGGGGGCAAAGGACATCTTGCAAAAATGTAAATGGTGTTGCTGAACTTGCAAATACTGACCAAGAAGAGTTAAATCAGCTGGTTCTCAATCAGTCTGCTCATTTAGGATTTTAAGGATGCGGCTGAAATAAGAAGATCCAGTGGATCTTCTTTTTTAATAGGAATAGTTCAGGCTGACTTCATATTCACGCTTAAACTACTTCATTACCGCTTATGCCCAGTAGATGGCATCATTGTCATGATGGAAAACATGTACCCAACTTCCAGGCATTTGTACTTTTAAGTTAGGATGGAGGTATATTTGTAACTAAAAATCTATATGTGAAGTTGTTCTCTAGCAGTCAGTGCTTTTTAATGCATTCTGATTCTTTTTCTTTTGTGAAGTAAATCTACTAGTTGATGTCGGCATTGGACCAGAAGAATGGAAGAGAAAAGGGAGTTGTCCAGTAACTTGGTGAACGAGTGTGAATTAATTATATATATACTTAATCAAGTAAAATATGCTATCATACATCCATTACTTCTTTAGGTACAATGTTTGATTATGATTTAAACTACTTTGATTCTCTCTTTCCTTTCCCACTCTGCACCCAGTAACCTTGGTTTTAAAATTGCATTGACAAAACTTCTCATTAGTTCTGCCACCATGGCCGCTGCAATGAATGGCACTATAGTGAACGTTTTTATTGTAAGCCTGGGCATATTCACTCACACTTACCGAATTTGGAAAAACCGAGTCATACTATGTTTACAGTCTCGTAGGGAATTTTTGCCTCACTGCCTCAGAGTAATTTTCTCCAACCGTTCCTTCACCGAGCAGCTCCGAGCCCTCTGAGTTTGGGGGGTTTGTGTGAATATAGGCAGGATTTAGTTCTCGAAATAGATATCTTGGCCTTGGCATCTCCACCCAGTTCATGCTGGGATATGCTCCAGTATACACCCACACACCCCCTGGAAAGCTTTAAAAGTAAATCAGTCCACTGTACGCAGGATTAAACCCATTCTTTCTATAACAAACCTCTTTCTTTTACTGGCATTCTACCATGAACATGATGCAATGAAACTCATTACACATCCAGCAATTACAGCAGGGCTACAATAACACAGTAAAAAGAGCTTTCCTGGAGATCGTTTTGTCCAGCTCATTTTAGTGCACAATGAGTTAGTGTGAGCGCATTGTGCATTTGTATGGGCAGACATAAAGCAGGGCATGGCTCTTCAAACCAGCCCTACCTGTTACACTCCCCCATCTCTGTTTTCTCCACTAATCTTCCCAGCATGCTCCAGTACCTTAGTAAAACAGATACAGTGACATTTGAAGAGAGTCTGAGTCAGAGTTTGGACTTCATCGGGTGATGTTTGCATTGGTTGCACAGGAAGGCCTAAAACTCAAAGCTGTGCAAATGGCTGAAAAATCACATCCACCTCATGCTTGGCTGCATCTGAAAGCACCCAAGGTGCGCTTGGGAACGTTCCACTTTGTAACTGTCTGCAGTTTGTGCACGTACAGAAACAGACACGGTTTGAAACTTTCACAGCTAGGTCTGATGCCATACCCCTTTAGCGAAGATGTTAGGCATTCCTCTCAGCTTGTGTCAAACCTAACACTGCTCCAGAATAGAGGCCGCCAGCCCAGTGAGGAAAGTTTTTTCTCTCTCCCTGCCCTTAATGGACTTCTTGACCCCGAGACATCAGCATTCTTGTGCTCGCCCCATTCCAGATGGTGATATGCTGGTCCACCTAATATTTAAACAAACACATCACTGATATGAAAGCTGAAGTTGATTTGGGAAAATTCCACGCTGAAACACAGCAGGCCTGAGCTCAAGTGAGCTTTTCTGATTAGAGTCTGTCAAGCGTTGAGTAATCTGGGCTTTTTAATTGGCATAATACTTTAATTATGGTGCAAGTTGTAGAGGTTTAGTTGTAGGGGAAGGGACGGTCACACACATTTCCCCGAAACCTAACAGTAGTTTAATCCTTTTATGTTTAGACCAAAAGCATCCGATGGTAATCTGTACTTAAATATTGAATTGAAGGAGTACTCATAATGCCTAACAGTGGAATGCAATACAGACAGACAAACAAATGAAGAGAGAAAGTGTAGCTGCAGCTGTCAGATAAAGATAAATGTCAGATAAATGTAGTATAAAAATGCAGAGTAAAAGTAGAAAGTCTCCCCAGAAGTACCTCAATACACTGTTTGAGTAAATGCATGTTCCTGGTGATGTCTCCTTTGCCCCTCCTTCTGTAAAACTTGATGTTATCTCTCCATCGTTCTCAGGCACACAGCCAGGAAAAAGCAGAAAACAACAAATTACTGTCAGCGCTGATTAATATCCCATTTTACTTTGAGGCCCCATGCCAACTGTCTGTCTGTCTGTGCTGAATAAAAACTGACTCAGTACCCAAGATGGGCCTACGTGCTCACCATGTGGTTCGTAACAAACCATTTATTAACCAATGTGTGTAATGACATCGTTTATTTGTGAATATGACGGTCAATGGTTATAATGCGTGAGCCTGACCCGACCACTCCCACTTTCACATGCCTCACTTATGTGTCCAAGATGGGGGTGTAACAATCATCCATCAAACAACGGGAAATCTCAGCACTTCCCATGGCGCTGACAGACTCGTCCCAGTCGTTGCTGTCCTATAGATGGAGACGGAGACACTGACAGACTCGTCCCAGTCGTTGCTGTCCTATAGATGGAGACGGTGACACTGACAGACTCGTCCCAGTCGTTGCTGTCCTATAGATGGAGACGGTGACACTGACAGACTCGTCCCAGTCGTTGCTGTCCTATAGATGGAGAGGATCACACTGATAGACTCGTCCAAGTCGTGACTGTCTATAGGACAGTCATTGCTGTCCTATAGATAGAGACAGTGACACTGACAGACTCGTCCCAGTCGTGACTGTCCTATAGATGGAGACGGTGACACTGACAGACTCGTCCCAGTCGTGACTGTCCTCTAGATGGAGACGGTGACACTGACAGACTCGTCCAAGTCGTGACTGTCCTCTAGTTGGAGACGATGATACTGACAGACTCGTCCCAGTCCTTGTCGTGCTCGGATTTGGATCAAACAAGGACTCATTATTTTTATAAAAATGTCCGAACTCGGTCTCGTTTCCCTGCGACATTCTGATGTATTTCCAAAAAGTGTTTGGAAAAAATGTAATCAATCAGCTGTTGCTCTAATTTTAAAAAACTGATTTTATTAATTACATATATATGTATATATATAAATTATCATTGTTATTCCAATATCAAACAAACTGAAGGTTACTTTATGTTACTGAACTACATTTTAATCATTTAGTCATATATTTCTTTATGTATTTCTTTATCTAAATTCTCTGTTGAATCTCATCCTCAGCTATCACAGAATGCCGTCCAACTCATATTCCAATGTCATTATTCCATCACCGTGACACCTCCGTGTTCAGACGGTGACATCGAGCCCCTTGGCTCAGCACCGTGCAGGTTCTTTGCTCCAGATGGATTCGGTGCAGCTTTTATCACTGACTGTGAGGAAAACACCTCCTGTCTCATCCTGACCTCTCCTTTGAATTTCTTTCCCAGATTCCCATCATGACTGGAAGGCTTTGTTTAAATGTCGTGCTACAATATGGAAAGACTCCGACTCCTACCAAACACCCCCCCCCC
>OMNV01012097.1:65156-97101 GCA_900303265.1 Brotula barbata | reverse complement strand
ACATACACATCTCCATCAGTCTCTACAGGCCTCCAATTTGATGGTAAAGAAATGGAAGTTAACATGCTCAGACTTTCTTATTGTTGCATTAGTGCACAGGTTGGTCTGAGTCTTAGACTCTGACTAAACATCACACACAAAGAGCAGTGCTGTGTATTGAGTGAGTTGGTACTTTTTTCTTTAATTTTGGCCTATTTAGTATCAAGTGTATGACTGAAATATTTTATTTTCCCTCGAAAATGTAGTTTTGTTGTGTGGTACTGAACTAAATTCACTTTTGTGGTCAATAATAAAAATTATGTTTCTTGACTTTTTTGCATGTGTAAAAAAACTTACATAGTACACAGTACATATCCATCCATCCATCATCCATCCATCCATCTGTCCATCTAGCCATCCATCAATCATCCATCCATCCATCTATCCATCCATCATCCATCCGTCCGTTCTATATATACCTTCTTCATCTGTTCTGAGTCTGGTCTTGGATCTGTCCTGGTGTTCATTAGTTGAGCTGCAGGGTGCACCCTTGACAGGCCACCAGTCTAACACACACACAGGCACACACCTCAGTCATACTCACATTTACACCTACAGCCAATTTGGAGATTCTAAATAATTTAAAATGAAACCAATGCAGACACGCGAGGGAGGGGGGGCACAGGCAAACCCCACACAAGGCCTCAAACCAGTCCAAGCTGGATTTTAAACCCAGTTTCATTCAGTGTAAACGGTAAAACTGATACATAATTTTACGCAGAGTCCAATTTTCAGTCAGTGAGCTTTTTACAGCAGACTTTGACACAAAGAACCTATCCGTGTGTGTGTTTTACGCAGCAGGTAAACGCATTCACACACACACACACTCACACTGGCCTCTGTGGGAATAAATTGAATTCAGTCTTAACTAATGATTTGATAAGCGTCGAGCTGTTAAAAGAAGTGCAGGGAAAGGCCAGAACACCACATAAGGAGTGAAAGCAGAGCGGGTAAAAGGATGTGAAGAGCTCCACCTGCTGCAACACCTGTCACTTTCTGTTTCCTCACCAAATTTTCACTTTTCTGACTGACTTGTTCTCAGCCTCTCTGCGTTGACGTGCAAAGCCAAAAGTAGCTTGAATAACATTGCTCACATTGTTAAGTGAATGAGAGTTTAAATCTAATGAAGTGATGTTTCATGAAGGATGTCATTCTGGATTTATTATGAATAAAATTTTCAGGCTTTAGTTGAACCTGTGGTCCTGTAAGAAACATGCCAAAACTCTTTAGGCCTTATTTAAGCGATCTATGGCGTTTCTATGGTGTTTTGGAAGGCGTCCATGTCTATGTTGCCCTTTAGACGGAGCGTACAAAGGCTCCTAATTAATCAGAGGTGTGTTTTAGGTCAAACACCACTTGAAACTATCAGAGCATCACCTGCCATTGCCTTTCAAAAACACCCAGTCAGTATCCTGAACCTTCACACACACACACACACACACACACACACACACTCACCGTGGTCTTTCTGTGCCATCATTACCAACCTGACTGCAACTCCGTTCTGCTCTCTGCACTGCAGGCAAAGCCAATAAAGAAGAGGACGATTATCCACATAATGAACACTGCCGAGAGCAGGAATTAAAATTTAAAAAGAGCCAGGTGTACTGCCAAATGAGAGACGGAGAGCAAGACGCCGGCAGCGCTATGAAATTAGATGGGAGAGGAACAGGAAAAAGTGAATAAATAATCAGTGAGTTGTTATTGGAAATTAGCCCCACTGTATGAATGAGATTTCTCCATCGGTATCCAGCTGGCTGCAGGAAGACAAGATAGGAAGAGATTAGAATACAAAGCTACACACACTTTGAACTATTTTGAAGTACTTGGGCTTAATTTGAGTCGTTAGATTTTCTCTTTCTCTCCTTTTCCTAAACTACATTGGAGCGATTAATATTGCACTCATTCATTCAGGTCTAATGACTGAGATTACTTTGCAGATCAAGTCTTCTAATTTAAGATGAAATGAAGTGATAAGATGATGACCCTCCTATCTCAGCCTTATCTCTATGGCACAAAGTATTCAGATTGTTGAAGAAAATGTGGAGTGGAGAAGAATGGAGAATTTACTCTGAAGAGCCTCTAATTATTCCATTGGCACAATAGCTTGAAAATCCCCAAAATGGTCGATTCAAGGTCTTTGAATTCCAGAAGTTTCAAGGATTTCATCCAAGGTCGCTCAAAGTGTAAGATGAACAAGATCTATACAAATTTTATATGTACTTATTTTATACATATTAATGTGTGCAGAACATCATTTTCATAATTTAATTTGGATTATCTGTTCATTTTTTCACGTTAGGAGCCTTGAATATGTTTTAAAATTGCCAGCTTTTCTGTGGAGTTCTTAACCATGAAGGTATTTTTCCCCAAAAGCAGAAAGAGGGATTCACTGCATCACCAGACAGACACACTCGCACACATTCACACACACACACATACGCACACCCTGTGCGATGACCT
Source organism: Brotula barbata (assembly GCA_900303265.1). Taxonomy (NCBI): domain Eukaryota; kingdom Metazoa; phylum Chordata; class Actinopteri; order Ophidiiformes; family Ophidiidae; genus Brotula; species Brotula barbata. The sequence continues at coordinate 94,599 of OMNV01012097.1, read as the reverse complement.
TATTTTCTCTAAACTATAATCCACAGGTCTTGACATTAAGTGGCCTTTTGATCCTGGCGATGTTATTAATCAGCACCCAGAGGAGAGAAATCACTAACGACCTTTATAATGAGAGCTTTGGAGCTAACGCACTCCATTCCTCCTCCTCCTCCTCGCCTCCTGCTGCGTACCCTCCTTCTGCAGCCATTGCTCTATTTTCCTTTCTATCACCGTCTTTTTTCCCCTCTTCTCATTCCCTCCTCTCACTTTTCTCATCCACCATCCTTTGCATTTACTCAACCCTTTATCAACTCTCTCTCTCTCTCTCTTATTTTAGTTTGAGATAAAGCTGCTTTTTTCCTCCAAAATTCTACAGTCTCAGGTTTCAGAAAGCCTCACTTGATAAATTTTGAGAGAACTTAATGCTGCCAGAAAATAAGCAGTATAATACGCTTTTAAAAATAAGGAAACAAACCTGCAAACACTGGAAATTTTAATTATTTCTAGAATATTTAAATGCGGATTTAAGCCTAAAAATCCAGAATTTCTAGAATTTTAATATGTTTAGTGAAGATTTTACCAATAGACTTAATTTATAGAACACATTGATTATTGACAGTGAGTGAGGAGTGTGAAGAGTGGCCACATAAAACACCTCTCCGACACCAAACGTAATAGTAAAATTTGAGTACCATTGCTACTGGGCAAACATAAGAAACTGCTCTCTGACACTGAACAATAATAATAATTGTATGTGTGTGTGTGTGGGTGTGTGTGTCAAGTGATGAGGCCATGCTAGAGGGAAAGCAAAGGAAGAAATAACAGGTACAAGAAATCCAATAACATTTTTAGCAACACAGAAGGGGCACAAAACATATCAGAGGCTAAAGATCCACTTTGCAGTAACCCAGATCCTCCGTTCTGGTTTTGGCGGCTGCACTGCTGCCGTCCTTTACTTTGAATTTGACTCTTATGCGACTTGTTTTGCATTTATCAGGGTTTCATATGGTTGGGGAAAAACATTAAAGCATCAAATACTTTATTTTATTTTTATTTGTTCATTTCTATGCGTCATTATATCCATTTTAGTTTATGTTTGTAAACTGTGGGATTGTAAGATTAAATACAGGAAGGCAGGGCATGATGATGGATTTAATCTTATAAACCCAAAGTGCTACAAATTGTCAAAACAATTCAAATATAACAAAATAAACGTGTATAAAACATTCAAACTAACATCCAGTAATTCTCTGCATGTTTATGCCATCTTGCAGCACATAATCAAACAAAAATATGCCAACTGAAAAACTTCTCAGCAAATGAGGCAACAAGAAAATGTTTCGTTTCCTTTGTCCAGTCTCGTCCCCTTACACGGTTGCTATGGAAACAGAGAAAGACCGGTGACTGAGTGCTGTGTGAAACACTGAAGTTCCTCAGAGATTCCCCAGAGAAATATTGTAAAATAGAACACAGTGGCCAACCCCTGAAACCTCCGGTCAGGAAATATGAGATAAGATGAAACTTTAATGATGGCTTTGGGGAAAGTGAAATGATAAAGTCCAGACTGAAACATGGACAGGGATTCACAGAGGTGAAACGGCTGAACGGGGCTCTGAGGGAAGCCGCTTTATGGCAATCTCATCTCCCTGCCAGGGACATTTTTGAAAGGATGGTCACCAGTCTGTTTAATCCCACAGAAAGGACTCAAATCTTAAATCAAGCTCACAACTCGGACTGTACCAATTAATATTTACACGTGCCTTATGTTTCAGAAAATGAAAATGCGGACCATTGACAAGTCTATATACAATTATAGATGCACATTCATACACATTCCATGTTCTGATGTCTTTCTTTATATATTTTCTTGATTTGTTACCCACTGAGCAGAGTTTGACCTTTTCTGTGAATAGATTTGACATTGACAGCTCTCTGTTTCTCATTTAATTCACATTTAACACAAAGGAATCCATGCAGAATATCATTCCAGACGTCATAGGGTGAATCTTCCTCTGTCCTCTGTCCATCAGTGTGAACGTGATTGTGATAATGGAATGATGAAATCTCTTAACTAATCTATTATTTAGCTTGATGTGCTTGCAAATGTGCTACTGAAGGTTTTCAAATTGCGACATTTGTTTATGTCCCTGCTATTGTGCAAGTGTCAAATGATTTGAAAAAGCAGCTGAGCAGTACTACGCACAGTATTACATATAATTTTACAGCCAACAGTAAAACGCCTCTGGGCAAACAGCAGGTGTGGGTGTGTTACATCTACCTTCTGTTCCACCGGAGCCAAGGATTCTGTTTCACTCTGCTGTAAAAGACGAAGAGTTGGGCTGCAGCTAAAGTGGATTTCTCACTACTGTGGGAATTCGAAACAAAAGAATTTTTGTTTTCCATCAACCGCAACAGCTCAGCAGACCCCTCTGACAGCCAAACGTCCACAATCAGAGGAAGTTTTCTTTTCGTTTTTCTCTATTTTGAGGCTGCTGTTTATTTTTGAGGATGTGCTGACATGTCTTCATTAGCCCCTTTAATGCCCTCATTACCAGGTACCAAGTAATGAGACAGATGTCTGAGAAAGTTATCAGATTTGTGATGCTGCTGTGGCAGATTTGTCCTTGTTTTGTCTTTTAAACTGTCATCGCTTCTGTCACAGTCTGTGGTTTTGTTCATTTCTGTCTCAGCAGGTTGACAACTTATTACCTTTATTTACTTTTCAGTCATTTTATCGCTGTGGACACAAAGTAAAATCTTTTTGAATTCCCAATTCAGTGATTTCACTTCAATCTGTTATGCACCACATTATTAGGCTCTTTTCAATGCAATTGGCTTTGATTGGTCTTACTAGCTAATCATGTTTGTTAGCTAGAGCTGAGTAGGAAGAAGATCGAAAAGTGGTTTGGATCGATGACATAAATCGGCTTTGCTTATTTCTCTCATATGGAGTACTTTTTTCTTTAAAACAAGTTGAAAAATAGCAGTAGAGGTGAATTTCTTTTCAAAGTTTTCAATGCAAATGCAGCTTGAGTCAGTAGAAACAAAGCGGCAGAATCAGATCTATTCCTGCTTTTACAGGGATGAGCCGCTTTACCTCAAGAGGTTCATCGAAACAGAGAACAGCAGCTTTTATGCAAATGAGTGGGAACCTGTTGACGCCTGGAGAAGTGGAACTTGTAGGAAGTAATCAGGCAAAACGCCGACGCTGGAAGCAGACACAGTGGACGAACTTAAGTGAGCGTGTAAAATCAGCACCACGTGCCGTTCAACCTGCTTTGTTCTCCTCCCGTCTCCCTGTGGAGCAGGAAGCTCACTGATCTAACCAAGCATGCTGTGTTAGCAGATGCTGTGCTTTAGTTAACGATTTCAGATGGAGGTTTGGCCGCTCCCAGGTCCAGCACAAACAGACATCAAGGTCCAACTGTAGGATCAGGTGTTTTCTGAGTGTTCCAGGATTGTTTGCAGTCGATATATGAAACACAGACACTGTTCAGGAGAAGAGACGGAGCTGATTCACTTTTCTCTGCTAATAAATGTCGAAAAAAAACCTTTAAATTCACCTCTGGAATTCGGAAGTGCTGAATACTTCAAACTGTATATAAATACAGCGCTTGCTTACTTACTTTGTGCCTTCCTACCTATAGCTTGGATATTTACGTCCTCGTGTAAGTATGTGTGAAGTGTACTCAGTGTGGAATATATTCACATGATTTCAAAGCGTTTATATCGTTCCACTGTAAGTACATTGAACAATAAAGGAACGTTTGTGCTGATGAAATAGCCTTCCTCTTCGTTCAAAGTTGATAAGATCAGAAAATACATTCAAAATGGTCCGCAAACGACGGCTCCTCATCAGTTTGTGACCTTTGCATCACAGAGGAGAGCTTAGAAGTCTCACCACCCTGCTTGACTGAGTGTGTGTGTGTATGTGTGTGTTTTCTTGGGTCGAATATCATCTCGAACCATAATTGCGGTCAGTCATCAGGCCTCATTGTGTTGTGGAAGTACGTAATCACTGCTCAGGGAATAAAACAATAGATCAATGCACTCCACTCCTGTGTGTGTGTGATGGATCGAAGAGACAATGAAGTGAACAAAATGCAAAGCGAGCATCAAAACAAACTGTACGAGGGTGTATGGGCGAGCTAAGTCAAGTGGATATGCTCGATCAGAAGTGGACTACTTATGAACCCAGCTCATGTAAACACCCCGGTTCCTGGTCCTTGTCCCTGATCATGATGGACTCTTGACCTTAGCCAGACTACTGTGTGTGTGTGTTCCCGAATCCAAGACAGATGATGGAGGGCATCTACAGCTCAGTCATATGCAAAAAAGGGAAGACTCAGCTAATGACTCAGAAGTCAGTGGATTTCACGGTTAGGCGAACTCAGATGGAAAAGACTAGACAAGGGGATGGCACTGAGCATTAAATTACTTTTATTAAAGTCTGAAATGAAAGGATGAGTTTCAAAGAGTCAGGACGGGGCAGAGCTCAGTCACGGTCAATTTAGTCTTAGCGTGCTTGACGTCCAATCCTTTCAAACCCAGTTTGTCGTGTTTAAATAAAAACGGCATTCGTGTGAACCATAACAGGAATTGTGTTTTTAAATGTAGTGGTAGTTCAGAATCTTATAGGTACTGTAGGAGGTGTTTCCCCTGACTCCTGTCCATAATTTAAAGTGAAGCAGTAACATAACTACATGTAAGAGGAGTTCCTTGTGGATACATATACAATAATGGGACAATAATGAGTGTGTTGTAATGCCTGCAACTTCATGTAATGTATCGGAAATGGTCCTCTTCATCATAAACTGTATCATCAAAATACAAATTAATTCCATGAACCAGAAGAACAAGATCAATTCAAATCCTAGTTTCCCTTTTTTCCTGTGCCTTGACATCCATTTCTTGGTAATTTGCCATCCTGTGTATCTTCCACTGTGAGCAGTACATCCAAAATGTTCCTATTGGCCCGGTTCTTGCGATATGATCTGTAAGAGAAGCACAGATTCAGTTTATCCATTCTGAATGAAACAAAGACTTTGGGGTTTCTCCTAAATCACATGAAGTCCTGGATAACATCAAAGATATATTTTGGTCTCAGCCCATCCGAGTGAAACAAACTTAGGATATAAATGCAATGAAAAAGTGTGTCATCTTCTGAAGAAAGCAATGGCTTCATTGTCTTGCTCAGAGACATTTTAGTTTGTGAATGGGCTTGAATCTGTGACCTTTTAGTTGTGGAGCAGCCATTTTAAACACTAACTCAGTCTGTCAGCCATTCTCTGCCTCGTGTTTTGTTTTGAGCACCCGGTCATGATTTTGGCTGTATACACACTATCCCCCGTTATGGAATAACAATAGCCCGAGGCTTCCATCCAGTTTCTATTGTCATGACGAAGTGGACAGCAGTTCTGTGTGGGTTTATCATTTCCATGCAGCCAGTGACTGAACAGATATTAACCCAGTCTTATCAGGAGGGAACACAAAGGGCTGAGGGTGAAGTGGAGCTGATGCTGAGGGGAGAACGACTCCTCGGGGAGGCAGCTAATGATCATCTCTGCTGACAGAGCCTGACATTGGGCCTGAGGCACAGCCGCCACAGCCTCTCTGTGGAGCAACAACAACCATGTAATATTATGTTAAGAACCGAGAGTCTTCTCATTTCATAAAACCAGAGTACAAAGAGGGTGGAAGCAGCCTGTTAGTTGTCGAAGCATGCTTATGATAAGCAAGGTCACGGGAACAGACGAGTCCAAATCTGTCCAATCTGACTTTTCACCAGGAGGTCCACTGTTGTCACCCCTTTATATCGCCGTTAATGTGATTGTAATCTCAACTCAGAACGTCTGAATATTTTGGGACAATAATTCACAGCGATAGATTAAACAAAGCGTGAACAAAAAGACGTCTCATAGAACATAAAACTCCACAATCCAATCCATCCATTGTTGGCTTTAGGAATAACGACAAACTCCTGATCTGCACTACAGTCCAGCAGGTGGCAGTAATGCATCATAAGCTGCCCTTGTCACCACCATTGCACCTTCTGTCCACTTGAGAGTCTCCAAGAAATACTGCAGGACAAATAGCAGCTGGGAAGATGCAGGTTAAACAACAGGCTGATGAAATCGGAGCTATGATGCCGACATTGCCTGGTGAAGTACAACACTCAAAGATGGTGCTAACAAATGTTGGCCTAAGGTTTATTGTGTATCTTTCTGAGGTTTCTGACATGAAAGCTGTGATTTTCTGAGCTGTCTAGACATCAGTGGATGCTGCACAGCAGGTTATATCACAGTTTCAAACAGATACTCTGCCTTGATCTGCTGTGTATCTCTGGCGTTGACCTTTTCGGGGCCCGCACGTCCCCTCTTTGCTGCTCCGTGCTCCGTGACGCCTCTCAGGCAATTCATCAACGGCACAGGAGGTTGGGAGCTAACGCTGTAAGCAGATAAGCCCAGATGAGCTGCTGTTGTTTGCAATGAATCTCTGCTGGGGGAATCCTCAAACGCATCGGAGAGCCGAAATGAGTCTGCAGGCAGCATGGGAGATATCTAATGGATTCCCAGTGCATTTTTCAAGGAACAGATATCTGGCACTGTGGAGCGGTCAAATGCATTATAAGAGGCCAGAGAACAGCAGGGGAAGTTTGACAAAGTTAAATGAAAGAAAAGCTTTGCCCGCAGTCGAATACTGATACTGTCACAGTTTAACCAAGGCCTGACATCAAAGCTCTCATGAAAATGTCATCATATTTTTGAGTGGGCCTACCTGCCTAGCAAAAAACTGTTAAAGTCCTAAAATCAATTTTTGGCAAAGAATAGCAACTATCAAATTCCACAAATTTGACATACTAGTAAACTATTTTATATCTGACATGTCTGGTTTGTCTGTTTACATTTAACGACATCTACAGCAGAGGTGAATAATCTCATCGTAAACTCAGGATTATGAACATGCACCTTTAGGTCAGCTGAGCTGGACGTAGACAGTTTACAATATTCAGGATATATCATATTGCGCAAGGTTCAAGGGTTAAAAGTTTGATAAGGACAAGAGAAGTCAAAGTTTTATGAGCCTAAAGTGTATGAAAGCTACGCTACTTTCCACATTTGACATTGATAGTCACACATGCCTCCAGATCCACAAGATAGTTTGATGTGTTCCCACTTTCGCCTCAACACTCTCAGAATAAATCCAAAGACACCTCCAGGAAGTGGTGCTGCTGATTATCACTCTGTGATGTGAGAAACATTTTGTTTGTTTTACAAGGTCTAAAATTAAATAAATAGAAAACCCCCACATTGACAAACATAGACAGGCGGTGTCGTATATATAATGAGGGAGTGAAATGAGAAGAATGATGTTTAGATATAAGAAAGTCGTTTCATACATGAGAGTAACAGATATTAATAGTACTACCACTAATAATAATAATGATAACAATAATTTATTCATTGGACCTTTCTTAAACTCGAGGACACTTAAAAAGCCTACAGCAATACAGACGATAAACCCAAAGTAACATACTGGGCAACAACGTTAGACACATTAAATCAAGACCTGGATTAAACTGCAGCAATAAAACAATACATAACAAATTGCGTTATATCTGAGTTATTAATTCACTGAGCCAGTGATTTAGTATTTCCTTGTACTGCTTTTCTCCTAATTCCGGAATACCACGGTTGTTATGTACCTTTTAACGGCACAAAATGATAACCCTCTTTCTAATTATGCTGATTGTATCCTGAGCTTCAGAGAGATTAAAACATGACCAAACATTAAGTGATGCAGAAGGAGCAGAGAGGGTTAGGAAGGTCAGTGTTTGTCATAGTCAATAAAGTCAAGAAGAAATCCATCTGAGGTTTTTAGTCTTGTTTTGCATCCAAGAGGGGAGGCTCTTAAGATGTGAGTTCTCTTCAGCACTATTAGGGGAATATTTTTCCCTTCTCTGCAGCACACTGTGTCCTTCCACTTGATGTTTCCATTACAAGCTGTCATGTTATGGGATAACTGGGCTATCAAGAGCACAGACTGCTCCACTTTAAATATTGCATATGTACAAAAACACAAGACCAGAATTATAATCAGGCTGACAAGACTGAAGTTATGAACTGTATGTATCTGTTAGAAGAGTGTCTTCCAAATCTGTATAGGCGATAAACACAACGTGCATGGATATTGTTTTGCAGCTCAATCTGTTAGTTCAGTTATTAAAGTGTATGCCTGCTGTGCCTGCTGAGACAAACCTGTGTTAAATTCTGTTTGTTTATTTGGAGACTGGGAATTACTTATAGGTTAAAGAGTGAATAACAAATCAGAACCAGAATATTCTCACATTTGATGTGAAAGACTGCTTGTGATGGTGCAACCAGTAGATATTTCTGCATTCCCTGAGAGTGAGAGAAAAAGAGACAATAGGTCCTACTACTGACTACTGACATAAAGGGGCGCCTTGTAAATAAATAAGATATAAAATTAAAAGAAATTACATAAACCCGATTATTCTGTATATACACACACGGACGCACGTACATAAATCTGTAATTAATTGACAATTATATCGGTTAATTTGCATCTTCGGTCAAAGATTTGACCAAAGAAATTATAATACGCCTTAATTTAGAACAGCATTTTTAGATGTTTATCGGTATTTTTTTGTTTTTAAACTGCAGCCATTGCCAGTATTGGCCTGCAGAGGGCAGTGTATACTTCTACGGCAAGTAGGAACTGTACATGTGACATTATACCGGAAGTAAATAAACAGTATTCCCGCGCAGTTGAATTATCTCAAGAAGACGAGTAAAAAATTACAGTTGGACAAAACCTGGCGATTTTATTAAACATAATGGACGAACTTTACCTGGATAATATCGACGAATTTGTCAACGACCACAACAAGATAGTGAGTCAACATTTAATTCGTTGTGGAAGTGGTTGCTTTAACGTTAATGTAGCCGAGCTAAGTGAGCTAGCCCCGACACGGCCGCTGATATTCTTCATAGAAGTTCCTGTTCAATTTTTTGCAGACTCATATACGATTTTATCTTCACAGCCTGGTTCAACTCAATACCTTTTCGATTCGAACGGGTGTTTTGTGCAGGTCGTCTTAGATCAATTTTGTATTTTTTTTAGATCTAGATCTAGATTAGAATTTAAGTTGAATGTCATCTTTGTATGGGTGATCTCTTTGGATAATTGTCACGAAAACTGACACTTTTACGGAAGACCGAGAAGCAATAATCGGAATTGTGTAAAACTAAAAGCTACGTGTGATGTTAACATTTATTGAATTGAAGGTTGGAGCCCAAAAAAGGAGCGAGAATTGTACGTTTTGATTACCTCGTAGCCTATTTACTTCCAGAAACAGGTGCAAAGTCGTTAATATTTAAATGAGGTTATGGTAAATCTTCTCTAAGATGCAGAAAGGTAACAACCGATGTAGTTTATTAAGGTTAAGGTAATGGTTTTCTTTCCTAAATAGGTGACCTATAAATGGCTGAGTCTCACTCTGGGGGTCCATGTCAACACAGCGAAACAGTGAGTGCTACTAAACACAACTGTATGACAAGACAAAGGAGACGAAGATCAAACAAGAGATAGAGAAATCTGTGATGTCTAACTAAATTATGTTTCTTCTGTCTAGAATGCTGTACCATTACCTGGATCACAAAAGGAAGGAAAGTTCAGCTCAGTTCAATGCGACTTATCTTGTGTCTGGCAAGTGTGTTGAGAATGGCCAAACGGTAAGAAATAGGGTTAGTTAGCAACATTTTATTTGTGTATAAATGTTTACATGCAGCAGTTTTGATTTCACAAGTAAACTGTTGCTCCTCTGTTCCAGAGTCACAAGGTGTCAGTGGTCAGAGAGGATCAGTTAGAAGGTATGTGGATGTTATGTTTCCTGTTACCAGATGTTGTTTTCACTTAAAATTCTGCATAGTTTACCAGTGTACTCTAAAAACATATATTCTCATTTTTTCTTCAGATTGCAAATCCAAGATGAGTTTAGTAGTCAGTGTCCATGTCTACAGCATCCAGAAAGCGTTACTGAAAGACAGTGGTCCTCTTTACAGTGTTGACTATGATGCTGTGAAGGACAATCTGAAGAACTGCAGCAGGTATGTTGATATGATCTGCATGCAGTCAGGGGTGCAGGGGAATCTGTGTGTTTATACAGTTCTAGCTAGTGTTTAAAATGTAGACTCCAATCAGTCATCATTATCAAAAGGAACAAGTGGAATCTGTCTTTTCTACTGAGAAATAAAACTCTTTGTCTTTGTAGTTACAGTGCAATCCGCTGTGCCAGTGCAGTGCCTACGTCTTCCCTGGAATTGGAGCAGGCGAGGGAAGCGGTGCGGGCTGCTACACCAGAGCCTGAAACTGTAAAATCTCACATAAATGGTCAGGCCAATCTGACTTCTAAACCTCCCACCAAGCCAGCAAGAGGCATCATGGGATTGCTTGTAACTAAGACTGCCTCTAAGAGCCCAGACACAGCTAAAGAGGTTAAGTCAGAGCCCAAAGATGCACCTATGGTATGGATTATTGGATTTTTGGTGTAATAATTGTTATTCATAAAGCTACAAATCCAGTCATGTAATCACCATTTACAAATGTGGTGTTTTCTTTCCCCTTAGGTTGACGTACCCAAAAGCAAACCAGCTGGAAAGACAAATCCTAGGGCCAACTTCTTTGGAACTCAAACAACAAGTGTGTGATCAGCTGTCATTCCATTTACATGCACGTTAAAAAATCTGCACTGACTCAGGAAGAATAGTTATACTTCCCGTAACAATCTGAGACATATGGACTGTTAACATGTTTTCACTTAAAGTTTTTTCTAATTGTCATTATTCCAATACATTTTCCAACTAAACAATCTTCCTCACCTCACCAGAGAGACCTGACAAAGCTGTGAAGGAGGAAGAAGGAGCCCAAGCATCCCACTCGGCTGAGCAGAAATCTCACCGCTCACAACCGGAAGAAATTAAAGAGGTTGAGGAGCCACCAAAAGAGTCTGCCAGGAGGTTTGTTCTTTGGTTTCAGTATGGCAACACTTAGGAAAAACCATGGAAATCGTATTGATTAGGATCAACATATAAATTGATAAGACTGCAGGTCCTCACAGCATCCATCTTTGGTTTATTGAAGACAAATGTATTTTCCCATTAAAGCCAAATGTACATTTATTTTTGGTAAAAGTACTGGAAACTTATGTAGTCCATTTGCTAAAATGTTCCTAGAAATCATTTACTTCAGTAAATGTTGCTGTGATGTTCTTGAATTGACAAATTATCCTCCATTTCTGTTGTTTCACACAGTGAAATGAACAGAATAACACCAACAATCAATGAATCCACAATAGTGGATGAACTTAAACTTGTTACTTCCCACTTTTGAAATCTGAAAGGTATCAGCTTTAACAAAACATTTTTTCCTTGAAGCAAAACTAAGAGAATAGAGGAGTCTGACAGCGACGAGGAGAAAATGGAGAAGAAAAAGAGACGAAGGATTAAGAAACCCGAACCAGACAGCAGTGATGACGATGGTGTGTGGTCCCTCGCTGAGTTTTTCATTTTCTTTTCAGATACGCTGCCAAAATTATACAAAGATAATTGACTTGAAGGACTTAATACTTTAGTGAAAAACATCCCATTATACAGCCTTACCCTCATCTCAGCTTCTATATATCTATATATAATATCATTACATTGAAGAATAGCTAAGTCACATTGCATAGACAAAATAATAGAGAGGAAATTGGATATTAAGGAATAAGAATAATCCTTTGGTTGGTAATTGATTTATTTCATTTTATAATTTAAAAGTTCTAATTAATTAAATGTGTGTTCACATCTCAGTCATTCCAGATTCTCCACCACAACAGCCAAAAAAGAGAGAACCTACGCCAAGTCCCAAAAAGGAGGTGGTGTCTGTCTCACATTCAGCACGCTCAGATGTAAGACTGCAAAACTGATGAATAGATACATGTATATTAAAATGTATTGGCTAGAGACAATTCACATCATTTGTTTTATAAAATGTTGTATTAATGTTTACTAACTGCATCTTTGTCAACTTGTTGATTAATCTAGAACTCAGCACGATTACTGAGTGACACCACTCATTTCCAATAAATAATAAATAGTATAAATCCACTGATATTAGCCTCCACATTTATGTATGTACTTTTGAATATGCAATGTATTTTTCTGCTGCAGCGCAATTCTGAAATGAAGATAAGGAAGAGGAGGAGAGTCCTGAAATGCCGTACCTTTACGGATGAAGAAGGCTGCATGGGTATGTTGACAGTCGTCTTGTGTGTTTTGGCAAAGGAGTTGTGTAATATTTGCATCAAAAATTTGGTTTGCCGTAATTTGGCCGACCATAATTAGCAAATTAGCAATTTACACTTATACCAGAACGATGGAAACACCAATAAAGTATAACGCTGTCCAATACAACCAAGTCTTGCGATCTAACTTCCTTTGAGGAACTTTCAGAGTAGAATGATGAACTCTGTGTTCTCTGCTGTGAGAATAGGTCATATATTCATGTATTTATTTGTAACAGCAAGTTATCTCCTTTCCACAGTGACGGAGAAGGCCTATGAAAGCGAGTCATACTCTGAAACAGAAGATGACATTCAGGCCACCAAACAAGCTCCAAAAAATCCCTTCCCTTCAAAACCACCAGCAAGCAACAAAGAGGACAACAAGAAAAGCCGCAAGAAAGCTGCTGCAAATTCAAACAAAGGAACTAAACAAGCTTCAATTACGGGATTTTTTGCAAAGAAGTAACGAAAGTGTCCGACTTTGATCGGCATTAAAGAACAACAAGCACTGGTGGTGGCATTTATCCTATGGGAAATGACTGTGAGCTGCTGCACATCACACCAACAAAGATCATCTGATTCAGGAGCCAAACACAACCGTCAGAGACCTCTCACATTCAACACAAGGATGTGTGCAGGACCTTTTAATACAACAGTACATGTGAATATTTGCTGTAATTGATACACATCGTAAACTAAAGTTACATGTTGGTTTTCGTATGTAAGTAGACATTTTGTAAGTAGACATATTGACAATAGCAATCTGGCTTCAAGCGTTTCGTACTAATTGAGAGAAACAGCAGTGCCTCACAGGTTGAGGTTAGCAGTTTGACATTGTCAATTTAGGTCAGTCTGCAATACCTCATGTACGTCTTTACCTTTCAGTCCTGAGGTATGCAGAGATGATGGATGGATGGATGGATGGATGGTGGTGGTGGAGATAAGGATGGGTCAATATGGGGATTGTTTCATAGTCTAATTGGCAGTATATACCAAGGTCTTGTATCATCAGAGACATATGCGTCTTTCCTTTTGACATTTAAACATTGCTTATGTGGTGAAGTCATCATTCTTTCACAATTTGGTGGAACAGAAAATACTGTGCGGTGCATAGAATAAATCACTCCTATTTTTGATACAACTGTCCTGCTTTCAATGTGTTCTTCTAGATCAGGGGTCGGCAACCTGCGGCTCTTTCATCCTTATGCTGCGGCTCCGCGTGGCTTGGGAAAATAAATGATAAGTATTTACTTGAAGTGTATTGAGCTATTCTCCACCATGACCTACGTTAAAAACAAACACCGCTCACGCCTCACAGACGACAGCTTACAGTCCTGCGTAAAGGTGAATGTGAAAGTACAGCCCAGATTTGCAGACGCTGTGCGCAGAGGTTCAGGAGCAGAAGTCCCATTAACCAGCTAAAATAAATATTTATGCAGATATTTTGCAAATATTTATTTTTCATTGTTTAGTGACATAGTGCTTTTTTTTCCCCAATTTACTTTTTAAATTGAGGTCAAGGCTCATGCTCCGAAAGCCCAAAGGCGATATAAGGATGACGGCTCACGACATTTTTTTGCTTTTGTTTGCTTCATGGATAATTTAAGTTCAGCTTTTTAATTCATTTTAAAGAGACCTTCAACTCGGCGTATTGCTTTTTTTGTTATTATTTTTTCAAGAATTCAAAATGTTCAAAATGTGTTCATTACATAAATAAATTTGAATTTTCTCTGTAGCACTTCATGGATTTCATAAGCAACATGCTATAGTTGTTTATACAAAGTGTAAAGGTAAGAAAAAGCAATATATACAGCGTTATCTTCATTTTAGATGTTAAAAAGTATTTGCGGCTCCCAGTGTTTTCTTTTCCGTGGAAAATGGGTCCAAATGGCTCTTTGGGTGTTAAAGGTTGCCGAACCCTGTTCTAGATCATTTTTGTATGACACTCCTTACCCGATACCATCTTTAAAGCTGGAAGAGTTGTGAATATTTCCAATCTCCTATCATTTCATGAATATAAAATGGGCTCCTTAACTTCTGTTAGCCTGGATGGTCAACAGAATGAAATGAAATGAAGACGGAGAAAGGATGACAAACAGTTGATTGATCATTCACAAACAAGTATAAATGGACATCCTGTGATCAAACATTTTATTTTGTGGTCTTGATGGGATGTGAGTGTCCTCAATGTTTTGCAACCTTCCTCACCATATCAACTCTGAGGCTGAATTGATAAATATCCAGTGCTGTGCTGAGGACAATGCAGATCTAACACTTATGTGCATAAGGGGTGAATTCTTAAACTCATTATTCTAATAATTTGGCTTAGGTTGACACTTGCTCCTTTTGTCGGTATCGGGTCCTGCTATTTTTCTGTATTTGTACAGCCTGAGGGCATCTTGGTTTTAACGGTTTCATACATATGGGATGTATTCTTAAACTCATTATTATCATTATCAGGTTTAGGTTGACACTTGCTCCTTACTATTAAGTGTGTTTGTGCAGCCTGCGGGCAGCATGGTTTTTACATGCATATTAAGAAGTTGTGGTATTTTTATCCATGAATAAAAGTCACTGCTGATGTGTGCTGCTTGGCAAGATGACAACATTTGACAAAAAGTTACCTTTACAAAATAACAGTAAAGTAATAGTAAATGCATAAATTCACAATTCTTCACATGAATGAATCATTTAAAAAAAAAAATCATCATAGACTTACATACATTATGTCAATGCTTATGGATTAAGCTCTAAAACAAAACCTGCATCTACAGTTTATCCATCAAAAATGTTCATATAACGTAATGTTTAATTTGAAAATTTGTTTCTTCTGAAACTTTATTCTTGACAGGATGATGTACCGGACCAGTGCCAATATACTGTACAAAATGAATTAAAAGCAACATTTAATGCAGTGTGAGCAGACTGAAAATGGCTATTGAGATTGAAACGTGACTTACTGTGTGGGTCATCTTAAGCTGTCACTACAGAAGTTGTCAATTCCACATTCATCTCTGCTTCTCCGTCTTCTGTCTTCTGCCAGGTTGGATGTTCAACAGGGCGACAGAGCAGGGTCAACCTCTGATCCAGGGGAGAAGAGGACGAGTGAGTATCTTTCCTCTATACATAATCAATTTGACATTCTGTATGGAACATAAATTAAATCAACTTTATGTGTCGACCTGTTAGTCAACACCTGTGGATCCACTGACCCTCTCTGCCCGATGTCAAACACATCTGCACAGCTGCACCTAGTGGTATCATGACAACAGGGGAAAGTGTCATGCCTCAGCCTATGATGTACGCCCAGTTAGGGTAAGTGTACCCGTCATTGATCACCAGGTGTTGGTAGTCAACCAGGAACAAAATGGCAGACATCAGCATCAGCACAGGAATGATGTATTTCCAGCTCAATTTGAAGAAAACATTCGGACGTTTTTCGCTTATTTCCTCAATAATGTTCATGAAGCGGTCAGCAAAATTCCATGGACCTTTCCAGAGGATTTCACACTTTTCCAGATACTGAAGTAACAGAACACCCAGCAGGTCAGAAGACACAGCATGAGCTCCCATCTAACACTTCCCTGCTCTTCAATGCCTCCAGACATAGCCAGCACTCTCCATCTGACAGAGAGGGAATATTAGTCATTATTTTTTTCAATATGAATCATTTCATGTCATTCTTTAGCCAGAATTTACACATTTAAATATTTTTAATAGTAGTAGTTTTATGGAAAATAAAATAAGTATGATAAAAAATAGTTTTATCGTAACATAGAAATAATGCAGCGTCTTCATCCACTAATCCATTAATAAGAACCAAAGGTTTGCAATATGAATGAAATTATAGTAATAATCACAATATTAATTAAACATTTATTAAGCATTAATGATCAAACTGTGGGAGAGCACTTCATTTACATTTCATTACGATTCATGCTCACTCCCAGAATTCAATTGCAGCTGCTGTGGTGTTGGTCCGTGTGGTCTGATTTGCTGTCACATTTACAGAATCCATCGTGGTAAGACTGAGACAGTTAGCTGGGTGTTGAAGGAAAAGAAAAAACAAAAACGTTATCTTGTCATTCATCGATTTGTGTATCTGTGCCTTGTTACAAACAGTTTTCACACCCCAGTCTATCTTACCTGTATCCCAGGTGTTGCCACAGCTGATCCAGTGGATCTCTGATCGGACTGAAAACAGCAAGTAGAAGAGAGCCCAAACGTTGACTAAAATGTAGCAGGTGTCATAAAATTCCACGACCATTTGCCCATAACCGACTCCTAAAATAGAGAATAAAAATAATGAAAAAAAAGTTAGGTTTTGAGCTACAATTTGATTTGGTTTTTTTAATAAAGAAAACACAAGCTGAGTTTGACAACATTAGAGTGACATCACAAGAGCGGGGCTCAGGTTCTTCAATTTTTTTACATTATCCAAACTTAAATATATATATTATCATTAGACTGACAATATACCTTTAATAATATATTTATTTCATGTTGCACGCAGATGCAAACATTTTTGCCCAAAATCCATCCAAATTTTCTGCCTGTATAATTGAAATCTATTTTTCCCCTTTCTCTCTTATTATGAAAAAAAAAATCATTTGACCTTGTGCCAGTGGACATATTTTCCTCCAGCAGGTGATGAATCCTTCCTGTGTGTACTGACCGATTGTGGATTCCAGGAGGAACATGGGCATCTCACACACAATTGCACACAGACCATATGGCACCAGAAAGGCACCTTGGTATATAACAACAACAACAAAAAGTACACATTCTCATGACAGTGATAAATGCTCAAGTGAAAGACATCAACATATTTATTGACTGTGCAAAATACTGACATTTACTCACAAAGGGATAGTAGTTGGTTGGTATGTGAGGATACTTGAATTGACTGTGGTCCAGCCTGGTCCAAGCATGGTTCGGTCTGCGGAACCTCAGACAGTTAGGCCTGAAGACGGAACATTTTTGCCTCAGGCTGTTTCTGGCCACTCAGGATAAACACCTGTTGTTTTAAATGTGTGGAAACTTCCTTTGATCATCAGCTTAACACCTCTGGCAAAAAAAGACAAAAACAACCCTGAAAAACAACACTTTACCTTGACTATGAGGATGTTGTGGATGTGTTTGTGTGCGAACAAAACATACAAAAAAGTATTTTTACTATGTCACAAAAAGAAAGTGTGTGCAGTACATTCTGAATTTACTGAAATTACTCAATTATCAGTCCAAAAATGCTGGCGATCTCCTTCCATGTGGATTGTTTGTTGCTGGAAAACATCTAGATCCGTAAGGAGAGAGGCTACGTGAAAATTAATGTGCACCTTACTGACAAGTTACGTAAAAGTGAACATTACTTTAATGTTATAATACATTCCCCCTCTTTCCCTGACAATATGCTTAGATGCTCATGATGCTATGAACTCGTTTTGGATGCGATGGAACGTGTATCTTGCCTTGTGCACAATGATGGTCTTACCGTCCCTAACTTTTGTGCAGAATATATTTAAAGTGACAGGAAGAAGCCCCCTCCCAGTTCTTCCCTCGTTAGCCATGTAGGATTTGAATGACATAATGTTATATAAACATATAATGACAGTTGTGGATGAATGCTGTCTCCAGGGGTATTTGGTCTCATCCAGTTTGGTTAGGAGCAAGAGTAACCACAACTCCTTGAAGCAGTCAGTTTGTTTACTACACTCTGTCTAACTGGAAGCTGCATGACGCATTCACCATTTTGAGTCACAGATAGACAGATACACAGATACACAATGACTGGACAGCTATTAGAGGACAGAGCTCCAATGAGTCGGCACGGCCCGGTCCGCCCATCCGGTAAAGCCGGGCTCATCTACCTCTGCTGGTTTTCCATCTCTGTGCAGCCCAAGGGCAACACTGTTTTTATGCATATTTACAGGATTCTAGTCTGTGTGATTGATGGGTTTGGATTGAATTATGTTTTGGTAGTAGGTAGGTAGTAGTTAAGGAATCTTTCCAGGAAGTAGACAGTTGCAATCAAAGCTACAGCTACAGTGACAATTATTATTATTAATGTATCTTGCAGCAAGGAAGGTCATTTTTTTGTGTTTAGCAGCATTGTATCTCTTTTAATAGTTTTCAGTCTTACATGTGACGACGACACGCGGGAAAATAAGCAGCAAGGAGCAGACAGGCCAACACTGTGGGGAAAGCATCATAGCTGTTCCCTGAGGAAAAGCAATGAAAGCCAAATCTGTACCTGGATATTGAAAGACAATGAAAAGAAAATCGACAGAGAAAAAAGATGAATGAAAAAAGATGATATTTGACTGTGGATCATTAAGAAATGGTGATGCCTGAGTCAGCCACAGTACAGAGAAGACTGCAAATCCAGCAACAAATTTGGTCCCACTGTTCAGCAGACACAGTCAGAAGCAGTCCCTAGAGGAAATGATGTCCTTTTTTTGTAAGACGGAACATTTTTGATCATATTTTATTCACTAGTCTGCAGCCTGTAGAATGGACCCGTGCACACGAACACGCGGAAATTATAGCTGCCCAGAGCATCAAGACTTCCCATAGTTGGTTGTAGTAGATGAATATTTGTGATACATACGATAATATCACAAAAAAATATTACATACTTAGTGGTATGACTTCAATACATTGTGATTACTATTGAATAATTGGTCAAAAGGCTAATATCTTAATTCAATCCACACATATAGTTATACTTATACTTGGTCTGAGGGCCTACGATGATATGACCTGTAACGCCTTTAATGGCAGCCTTGATACCTTCCCCCCAAAGGGTTTATCTCGTTCCCCCCTTGGTGGCATCTAGGGTCACTCCATCCTCACATGGCCACTCTGTCCGCACGATAGTCAATACATCAACAGTCCTTCAGGATATAGCACATTCCTCCTAGATATAACAAGCATTGTCTCAGACACACCACATTGGTCCGGGTAACCTTGAGGGTCCTTACTGTAAGTTGTTGAGCGCTGGACTGAGACCTCAGTGTGTGATGAACAGTTTTATGAGAAGTATTAGAACTTCTCTAGAAATAGTTTTTTTTATTGGTATATTAATTTATGAAAGGATCGCTAATGTGAGAAGGCCCATTATTGTATCCAGTCTTTGCATTTGTTTGATTGGTTACATTAGTACTTGTTTTAGTATTACTGATATGCTCAGATGATCATTTTACATTAAATGCTTCTGACCCTCCCAGATATTGAAGTAACAAAACCCCCCGAGAGACAGGAGGACACAAATTCCAACGAAGCACTTCACAGCTTTCAACACCTCAGGACATCACTCCAATCTGTGTAAATATTATGGTTCCATTAGGGTATCTGCTGATGTTTGTCTACCTGACTCATTATTTGTGTTGCCACTCACTATTGTCAACTCAAACACTGACTGTTTCCTGTAATTCCAATATAGACAAAATGGTCTCTATTAATCAAAACACAAAAATGGAACCTGTCATATCACGACAGCTTAATTAATATGACATCTACCTTACTGATGTGATTAATGTGTCAACAATAAACAGGCCAGCATTTGGGATTATGAGTTGTTGCTAAAATCAAGACATACAACAAATTATGTAAAAAATAGAGAAATATCCTTTAAGGGTACTAAGATACGATGTCCTTCTGCTCTTGTACACAGTATCTTCATTGCAGTACTTGATGCTAAGTTGTTAAGGTTCAGATGAGGGAACGCTCGCCGTCATCTCGGCCCACGCCTGCCTCACATCCGGGATTGTGCGATCTGTTGTTGAGAGCCATTCAGGTAGATGATTTACTCATACAGTTTCACCTGGCGCACAAGCAAATCTGTTTCCTCTGCATAGAACCTTTCTGCTCTGACACGCCAAGTCCAGAATCTGCCATATGATGAGCAACGAACCAAGGGAAGGGAACGGCCGGTGACCCTCTGATCGGTTCAATTCATGCTCATTCAGCCCAAAACACTCTTATGGTTGTGCACTGAGATTAGGCGCCGTCTAAATAGCTAAATGGATTGGACAGGGCAAGAGAGAAAAGCACATGCATATATGTGAACAAAGTAGGCGCTTCAAAAATCAATGTCATTACAATTGTAATGCTCGTAGTGAGGCTGCTGTGGGCAGAATCAGGACGTGTTTGTCTGCCTTGGCAATGCCTCACAATTGCTTAGCAAATTTGATCAATTTTATTAGACCTGGAGACAAATAAAGGTAGAGGGGAGAGACACACAGAAACAAACGTGTTTTCTACAAAATATGAGAGGATTTGATTCTGTGTTTGTGACTCTGTGTCTGTACTGTCCCGTTGCGTACATTGGGAAAGGGAATGAACGATTCAGTCTGCTGTCATTAAACACATGGCTCTCCACTGCATGCATTGCTCACAACATGATCTTCATAGACAGCCTGTTCAACGTGCCATAGGAGAAACAATACGATGAATGGGATACAGTGTGCATTATGGCCTCCAGAATCCCTCTCTGAAACTTTTGGGAGAACAGGGAGACTTTGAGTTTGAGGTCATAGATAAAAAATAGACCAAATATTGCTGTCTGGCACTGAACTACGCATTTCATCTAAGCAGAATAAAGGGTAACCATAACAGAGGTCATATGAGGACATGGATCTTACAAGGTCTCCACTCTGCTCCACCTGTTGGTCGGTTGCTTTTGTTCAGCCCATCCACTGCGTATGGACCCTCTGGTGTTGGTACTGTCCAACCCAGACAGTGAGGAACAGTTTTTTGGTTCAGTTTGGGATCTTTGTGCTGATTTTGAGACACTATTGGCCACCATATTCTCATTGATCATCATTGAGTAGTAAAGTGAGTTTGTCTCTCTAGACATGTTCAAAATGTCTCTTTAACATTACATTACCGAGATGTGTCCATTTCTTAAATATTATTATTGTTGGGGGTTTTTTGTCCTGCTTTTATTTATTTTATTTTTATTTTTATTTTTGTGCCATTCAGATGCTGTCCAAGTACAGATTAAATATATTTGTCAGTGTCACGGATGATAACTGCATTGCACACTGTCTCCATAATATTTATATAACACAAAAGCAGCACCTTCTCAGCGGCGATACGGATCAATATTAACAGGATAACACAAAGCTTGAGCATTATCTGCCATCATTTTTCCCTATTCAGTACCTTTTTTAGTACAATAGAAAACATCTGACCTTGTGATAATGGGCATGGTTTCCTCCAGCAGGTGATGAATGAATGAACAGAGGTACAGTATCACACACACCGCAGCTAACAGCACTGTCCTCTGTCTGCAATCCCTCTCCGATTTTCCTTTTGTTTCCTTTCTGTGTCACAATTAAGTGTTAATAATCCACCGATACCAGAATGCTGCAGATGTAATATCTGAAACAAAAGTTTTGTCTGTTATTCTGTCCTATATAGCTTCCTTTATGCTTCATTAATACAATCATCAGTTTTTGGGTTAGGCTTATATTTTGGTTAGGGTTAAATAGGCTGTGCTGAGACTTCCGTTGATATAGCCACACATCGTCAAACGGAGAAGAGTCACATTTTGTACTTTGACATCACCGAAAACAGTCACAATAAAAAACAACACAAATCACCGCCTGCAGTGATAGGCTCGCACCGTGACCCTGACTTGGAAAAGCAGTATAGATAGCGGATGGGTGGATGGACATAAAACTGTTTGGTGAAGAGAAGGGAACAAAATTCATAGCTTAGTCCAGGTCAGCAAAAAAGACAAGAAACCAAAGCATTTTCTGCTTTTACGTCCTCTCCTGCATTTATTTACTTAAGAACGAGAAATAATGCACACACAAGGACGAGAGGAAGGAGACAGACAGAGGTTCCTTTGACCTTTTGATTTTGGTCGATTGGAAGAGCGTGCACCAGTGTCTGAGTCTGTGATCTTAAGATGACTGGAGAACAAAAATCAAAAGAGCAGCAGAGAGGTGCTGGAGACAGAGAACAGTGGGCCAGTAAAACAGAATATATTCTGGTCGTTGCAGGAAATGTGGTTGGTTTGGGCAATTTGTGGAGATTTCCCTACCTGTGCTACAAGCATGGTGGCGGTAAGCAATACTAATATACTGTAGTTGCTGTTGTTATTGTTGTTATGAGATGTGTGGTGGTTTTTTTTATTCTATTTGTCATTTACATTGTTATATGAATATGTTTTTGTTTTTTTTTACACCTAGGTGCCTTTCTGGTGCCGTATTGTCTGTTAGCTATGGTGTGTGGGTTACCTCTGTTCCTACTGGAGTCCACAATCGGTCAGCACACACAGGAAGGATTCATCACCTGCTGGAGTAAAATATGTCCACTGGCACAAGGTGAGACAGTGTGATCTGCTCTGGAAGATGGCAGGAGTGAGAAAAAAAGGGGAGAAACAAGAAGAAACAAAATCATACCTATTTTGGATGTTCTACATCATTCTGTCAGATGAAGAAATAGTTGTTGTTTTTTTTCCATTTCAAAATCACTTTTCAACATTGCTGCACTGACTTTTATGATTTGTGACAAAGAAACAGCAAAGACAATTTGTGATTATTTTTCTGTATTTTAGGCATTGGATATGCCCACCTGGCCATGCAAACATATGCTCTCAGCTACATCTTGGTCCAAGTCTGGGCTCTCTTCTACCTGGTATTTTCATTCAGATCCAAGCTTCCCTGGAGCAGCTGTGACAACACCTGGAACACAGGTAAGACTAAAAGTTCTGAGTTGTGGGAAAAAAATGCTGTTTTTGCACAATTATGTACTTTGTCTGTGGGTATACATTTCCCTCCAGCAGTCAGTCGTCCCTGCACAATTGTTACAAATGCCCATGAGTGAACCTTTGATTGTCATAATTATATTTATCATGCTCAGTAGACTTTAAACAATATTTACTGCTTTGAAAATGTATCTATAACGTTTTATGAGGGGAGAAAAAACAGTTCTTAAATTGAGAACTTTTTGCATGCATGTTTCACTTGTTCATTTAAAGCTGAGGTTGGTGATGTTTGAGCAACCAGGGCGGTAAGCACCAACCTGCAAAGTCCATCCCCCTCCCGTCTACAAAGCTTTTTCTTCTTCCTCTTTGAACTTGCCTGGAAGCCCCAATCAGTCAACTGCTCTCAGCTATTCTGCAGCTCCTGGACTGATGTTGTGTCCTTCAGGCTGTTGTTGAACACTTTGCGCAGGCTTGTCCTTGGCCTTTCGGAGATAGTGGGGATGGGTGTCCCTTTGATGAATTGGAATCTGTCCATGATCTCGCCCTTCTTCAGCACCAGTGACCTTGATTTTCCGGCATTGAACCACATGCCTGCCCATCCAATCAGTTTCACTTGCCGGATTGGTGGTTGGAGCATCCCTGATTTGGGGGATTTAAGATTTTAAAATAGGCAGGTTGGTCATCCAGTAAATAGAATAGAATAGAATAGAATAGAATTCATTGTATGAGGGCATACAACGGAATTCAGGTGCACTGCTTGAGTTGAGCTTCAATATCCAATAAATATCAAACAAAAATACTCGGTAAGTAAGGTAACAATAAAAAGTATTGATATAAAAAGCTATTATGCAACTCACGTGTACACCTGTACGTACTGTGGCACACATGCACTTAGATTCACACGCACACACACACTGTACCTACATATGCACCCTTATTATTCTTCCAATACTGTGTATAATGTATGCCAGTGGAATATTACACAAAATAGATCAATATTTCACAGAATGAAAAATAAATCAGTATAAAAATCAATATTGCACAGTTGGATATTTGTAATTGCACAGAATGTCAGTATTGCACAAAGTAAATATCAGTGTGTATGTATGTGTGTGTGTTTCTTTCAGTGCAGAGTTCAGGGTGGTGATATATTTGGGGTAGAAACAGGTCCTGTGGTGTGCACTTGTATGAACTTATGGCACCTTCCTGAGGACAGAGGGGCAAATAAGTGATGGGCGGTGAAGTGATGAGCCCTTCAAGATAAAGGATGCCTTCGGCAGACTACGGGAGCTGTAGATGTCCTCCAGGGCAAGCAGATGTGTGTTGGTCATCTTCTGGGCTGATTTGATGAGTTTCTGCAGAGGCCCCTTGTCCGCCATAGAACTTTGCAATACCACTCTAGGATCCCATGGGTCAGGATGCTCTCAATGGAAAAATAAACAAGTGCACATTTGTTGATAATATTCTTTCTTGTTGTATGCTGAGGCCTGGGGGAAAAGCTACGACGTTAGCATGGATGTTTAGGCGAGATTATTTGTAGATGCCCTTCAGACATAGTTCAATCTGGTGACAGGTGTCAAAACATTGTTGTGACATCACTTTCCTCTTTCCTGTGCATTCTTTTGTGCCCCATCAGCGAACTGCGTCGGTCTCCAGACTGCGCTTTCATCAAATCAAACTGCGAATGAAACCGTGTGGACCAACATCAGCTCTGCTGCCACTGAGTTCTGGGAGTGAGTCTGATGTCCTCTGCTTTCAGTGACCCCATGTGATATCTGAATGACTTTGTCACTTCATCTTCTAGTATTTCATGCCAGAACAAAATGAAACATACACATTGTCATTATTACATTTCCAGAGGTTTCCGTTGATTTTGAGCATGACTGAAGTTGTTGTTCCCCATGCATTTATTTAATCGTGCTAAAATGTATTTCCAATTTTCACTTTTTTTAGTTTATTGTGAATATTATGGTGCATAAGCCTTATTTTTATATTATTATTTTATGGTTTATTTTCTGTAATACTTTAATTAATACAACTCCTCATCATTTTACGCTATGCTTGTGTAACACTAAAATATGTAACTTCCCTCAGGCGACGGATGCTGGCCATGTCTGGAGGCATTGAGGACCTTGGCAGTTTGAGGTGGGAGCTCGTCCCTTGTCTTCTGGCCTGCTGGGTGTTCTGCTACTTCAGTATCTGGAAAGGAGTCAAATCCTCTGGAAAGGTCAGCTATAGAACTGTAGATCTCAATTCATGCTCATAAACAATACCACAATAGGAAATGTTCTAGACTTTGTTTTTATTCATACTTTTGATTTGTTTAATACTTATAACTAATGTTTTAATTTTAAGGTAGTGTATTTCACAGCCACTTTCCCCTATGTGATGCTCCTGATATTACTCATCAGAGGTTTGAGTCTACCTGGAGCTTGGAATGGCATCTATTTCTACCTGTATCCAAATTTGAACCGGCTGGCGAGCCTTGAGGTAGCTGTCTATGTTCAAAATCCCATGTCATGTAATTATTATTATTGTAATAATATCATATCAATTGTCACCTGAAACTTCTAATATACAGTATCCGATTACCACTGAGGAGGTGATGTTTTTTTGTACATTGTTTTGGTACAGTGGGAAGGGCTTCTGGGAAAATGCAATAGTTTTGGGAAATCCAAAAGGAGGTCTTGAGATGTATTTTGTCAACTCTTATGTATTTTCTGTTAAGAAGAAAACATAAAAGTTACTTTACTTCAGTAATTAATATACATTTTGTGGCATTACAGGTCTGGATAGAGGCGGGATCTCAAATATTCTTCTCCTATAGTATAGGTTCAGGGACCCTTAGTGTTCTGGGAAGCTACAGTAACCACAAAAACAACTGTTACAAGTAAGCAAGTTGTGCATCTCTATAATTGTTATGAAAACATTGTTTTGAGTATCTGGTACGGACTTAAATTTACATTCTGTGTACAAACAAACTACAGTATCCTATAAAGTATAGTAAACTATAGTAATGTTCTTTTGACTTTGCCCTTAAACACCAAGGCAAACATCTACTTTACATTCTTACGTTGACCTCTAGGGACTGCTTCTGGCTGTGTCTGCTGAACAGTGGGACCAGTTTTGTTGCTGGATTTGCAGTCTTCTCTGTACTTGGATTCATGGCTCAGCAAAATGGTGTTACGGTTGCTAATGTGGCTGATTCAGGTTTGTTATAAGATTTGTAATTTGTTCCCAATCCGAACATGAAACTGGAAAGTTCATCTATTTATCCTTGTTTATTCTCAATGTACAGGTCCAGGTTTGGCCTTCATTGCTTACCCGCAGGCAACAGCCATGATGCCTTGGCCACAGTTTTGGACTGTCTGCTTCTTCCTCATGCTTATTCTGCTGGCTGCTGACACACACGTGAGATTACGTTGTTACATTGACTATTGTGTGTGCAATACAGGCTCATGATGTTCAAATTAAGATATTTATGTATCTTTGTTCCCAGTTTGTGATGGTAGAGTGCATTGTCGCATCATTGAGCGACGCACTTCCCAAGTGGTTTCGAGCTCCACGAAAGCATGAGATCTTCGTCCTTACCTTCTGTGTATCAGTCTTCTTAATACAGCTGCTATTAATCACAGAGGTAAACCCAACGTTGTTAGACAAATCTATCACAAATTGTTTTTCAAAATGATTTCTTTTAATCGTATTTTGCCTCTTACACCAACAGGGAGGGATTTACATATTCAATCTTCTAGATTTTTATGGGACGTCTAGATTTTGCCATTATTTCATGGCTTTATTTGAATGTGCAACTCTTGGCTGGATTTTTGGTAAGGAAAACGAATGTAATGTACAGGAGCCAACAAGAATATTCTATCATATTTTATTGAACTATTGTACAATCTGCAATGCTCCCAGGTGCTGACCGCTGCAATAAAATCATCGAAGACATGACAGGTCATCGTCCACCGGTTTTCTTCAAAATATGCTGGAAATACTTAATTCCCCTACTGTCACTGGTGAGTTGGGATTATAGGAGGAACAATTCATTGCTATACAAATGTTCATTATTTGAGTGGTTTTGATATTAGTAATGGAAATAACATGTTGAGAGAGTACCATAATGGACAAAATGAAAGTTATAGAATACACACACAAAAAAGAAACATAACATAAATAAAATTCAAGAATGACAGCAACAATTAGAAGCCTGTCAATTTAGAAACCACCGGCATCTGTTTACATGTTTATGGCGACACTGGACAATTCATCTACAAGTACTCATAGAAGACTCTCCATTTATTAGCATAAATGTTTTTGTATAATACAATTTCTGCTTGCTTATTTTATCTTCTTTGCTCTCCACAGATTTCATGCATTTTATACAGCATCGATTTCAAACAACTCCAGATTAATGACAGCTACAATTACCCAGATTGGGGATATGCGATTGGCTGGCTCTTGACACTTTCCTCTGTTGCCATGGTACCACTGTGGGCAGCTGTACAGATGTGTTTGACACCAGGCACTTTCACTCAGGTCAGTGTTCAACAAAGACTGTTAAATTTCTCCAAAAGCCTCAGGGAGAGGTTTTAGTTTTAATTTTTGTTTTCATATGGTTGGAGCCCTGTGATTCTCACGGATCATAAAGTAGCCAGGCCGAATGAAATTATAACAAACTATCTCATTACCACATAACATCATGATGACCAATCTCTTACCAACTGAATGCCGTGATTGACTAATCAGTGAGCATTACACATGAGTTGTAATAACATTACAGAGTTCTATAATGACATTACATGTATCAATAGTCTAATTAACTGATTGTCCCTGTTCTGTCCTACGTCAGCGTTTGTCCATCCTTTGTCGTCCTCGGGAAGATCCAGGCCACGAGAGGAAAACAATGGAAGATGCAGAAGCAAGTGTGGAACTGAATTCATCAGCAGTGACAGCCTAAAGTGACATATGGAGGCACACCCCAGCTGTCAAATATTATTCAAAATTCAAGCAGAACTTTGTCATTTTTGAGGCTGCTAGCATTATGTTATTGTCATTTGTTTACATTATGGTTATTCAACGCATAACTCTGACAATTGTGCATTCAAAGGCTTTAGTTTTAAAGACACGATTTATTTATTTATGTAAAGCATTGCCTAACATTGCGAGTGCCCTGATTCTGTTTTGTCCATGTTTTACTTCCTGTTATTCCTGTCTCTCCTCTGTGTATGAGTGTGGGCCTTTCCTAATGTCATGACTTGCTGACTTAAGTGCATAGGGAGAGTGCTCGAGATGGATGCCGCCATGATGAGTCCAGTTTTTGGCAGTGAAAGTCAGTGAAAGTCACTGGCCATGCCTCCCTCTGCGAATCTGCTCGCCAGTGCACTCCATCAGTATAAAATCCCTATAATTGCATTAACTCTTGCCTGACTACCACGTAAAACAAATCTGCTTGGTCTCCGTAGCGTCCTTGGCCATATTTGTGTGTTTTAATTGTGATAGGATAGATGCTTACATACAGTAGAGGCAGCACAATATCAATTTATTCCATTTGCAGGTCATGATGTCAATAAATTGTGACTTAAAAACACACATATTAGGCATATTGCATTTATTTGCGCAAGGCATATGGCCTGTGTTTCACAGCTACCTGTCACGTGGAAACTTTAGTTCCTGTCCAGCCTCAGGTACCAGACGGACACGCATCCTCCACTGCCATTAACTCAGACTCATTTGGATGAAAACTCTCCACGCTCAGGTTGCGTGCATACTCCCCTGAGTCTGCCTGCAGCGCTCCCTCAGCTCGCCCAAGTGTGGAGTCAGCGAGTCAGCACATTGAGAAATAGCCAATGAGTGTGTCTCGGCGTGGCTTGCTCCTCCCTGCTCTGCTGTTTGCGGATGTGTCTTTCCTTTGTTTTCTTTTCTTTCTCCTGTTAGTCACATGTACCCCTTAGCCTATCAACCACTCCTCTGTTTCTCAGGGCCACACACCTGTTACCCATCGTCCCTCATCTCTACAGCTGACTGTCATAGTTATTCACCCACTCAGTGCTGCCCTGTTTGCCACAATGCTATATACCGTTAGCTGTAGGTGTTGAACTACTGAGTCATCGCTTGAATGTCAGTTTCTTGTCAAGTATTTTTCCGTTTTTTGGGGGGTTTTTTCCGCAAAGACCAGCACTGTGTTAGCTTTGTTCTGGGCTGCCTTTTTGTGAATAGACTGTTTGCCTACAACTACTTAAAGCCTACTATTTTTGCTGAAACTTTGTCAACTTCCAGTTCCTGCTTTTGGGTCTGGATCTGGTGGACTAAAATGATAAATATATATATATATATATTTATGTATCATTTATATATATATATATATCATTTTTATATATATATATATATATACAGTATATTAG
>OMNV01012097.1:45338-63730 GCA_900303265.1 Brotula barbata | reverse complement strand
GGTGGCCAGCCGCTCATCCACCGGTATCATGGCTTCCTAACAGGGGAGGAAGTGATTTAGAGAAAAACAAGGATTTTTACTGAATACCAGACAGATTATCGCTCTTTCCAGAATCCGAGATTGGGACAGAGGGGCTCGGCCTCCCTTTTTGCCCCCACGGCCGCCCCTAGGATCCAGGATATAGTCTATTTTTTATTGTGAAGTTACACTTGGAAACGGTGGAAGATGGCCGACCCGGCGGAGTGCACCATCAAAGTGATGTGCCGTTTTAGGCCCCTGAACAGCTCCGAGGTGACCAGGGGCGACAGATACATTCCCAAATTTCAAGGGGAAGAAACGGTGGTTATTGGGGTGAGTTACTCTCTGTTGAAGTGATTGGGCTCTATACGATACAGCCCCGAGACATATTCAAGAGTACGCCATTTGTGATGTGCCCTGTAGCTACGGTTGTTAGCACCGTAGCTTCTTAGCTAGCATTAGCTAGAGCTGACCAGTTCACGGTTGCGCTGTTGTGTTTGGCCCTCAGCTGCAGCCAGATTGTAGCCCCACCAAAGGTCGACAAGATTTTGATTTTAAATCAACCCCATATTTATTGGTAGTCAGCAGCATAATCTCGATAAACCAAACGGACTGGTATTACCATAAAATGCAACAATCCGCAGTTGCCCTGTCATTGCTAGCGAGCTGTCATTCAACAATGCAAAAACAGCGGCCGGTACCGGGCGAAATGTCGTCAACATTGGCCTGCCAATCCTGCAGGACATAGATCGGTCGTTGCTGCGTTATTAACGTGGCGTTCATAGATAAGTGACTGCGCATTTGTTATGTTAACGCTAGTAATTATGAACAGTGAACGTCAGCATAAACTTAAGCCAGCTTTGATGTAGTCGTGGCTAACAGATTGTTGGCTAGCAGGCTAGGCCAGTTGGTGGTTGACAGATTAGCTGGCCTGGCTATCTGGCTGGATTTAATACTACTGCTCAATTTTCGCTAAGGTTGGCTAGTTGGTCAGATGGATTTATCTCAAACCACCTCCGTGAACCACGTAACCCATTATAAACGACCCACGCTTTTTACATACAATAGAAATTGCGTACGTTAAGTAAAAGGAAACGTATAAAATGGGAACGTTGATTGTTCGTGACTCATATGGATGGGAGTGGTCGTATTTGTGCTTTCATAGACTCACATCACATTTTACTGTCGTACAGATTCAATGAACTGGAATCAAACGTTCCATAAACATTTTGGCTTATCTTATTCTCAAGATATTCACTTCACTCACACATCAGTTAGTTTGTTGGTTTAGTCAGTACTCCTTCAGCACCTGATAAGGCTAATGGTTACTGTTTACACTTTAACAAAAGAAGGAAATGTCTTTACTCGTGCATTTCCATGCCACCATTTTTCTTTAAATTAGGACTTTTCAGTTGTTATTTTGAAGGTGAAATGCTTGCGATGCTTTGTCATCATGGGCCTAAAACTTTTGAAAGTGTTGACAGAACTTTGTATTTGTGCCATGTCTTGACTCTACTCATATGTCTTGACAAATACATACAGTGTATGAGTGCCAGGTTTGAGAAGAATATTCAAAAGTATGTCTGTGTTAGGTCTAAAGATGTAAAGACATGTGACCAAATCTTTATATTGGACATATCTGAATGTCAGTAACGGTAATATGAAGTTAAAGATTAGGTTTCCATATTGATAAATCATTTTACTACACATGGACTTTGTTGTCGGCATAATGTACCCAACAATGAATATACAGCTGAGGTATAAAAGGTTTTTTACAAGGCAGTGGAAGCAGTTGTTAAGGTGAACTTGATGATGAAGTTGCAAAATATTCTCGTCTTTACAGCAACATGTGTAATGTAGTTTTTTTTTTTTGTAAAGACAGGACACTCCGTTTTATGCAGAAGAGACAACGCCCCAACTCAATTTAGAATGCCCAGTCATTGTGTCAAAATACTAGCCTTCATAGTGAATAACTTAAGTGGTAGAGGTCAGGGCCTTGTAGCCTCTGCTGTTGCCTATTGTGTCAGAAGTACAACACTGTTCATAAGCAGCAGCAGCATCAACAGTATAGGCTCCTGGGTAATCCCCCTGTGTTTTTTCTCCCAGCAACCAGCTGTTTGACCAATCACAGTCGGCAGTCGATTGGGCACTGTGTTATTTGTCTGTGTGGGGAGGATGATTATTACGGTGCTATGCTATGCTTTTTTTTTGCAGATGCTCTTTCCAGTGTTACTGTCTCACGTAGCTCATATTTTTAATCCCTCTCAAACACTCTAGGCCCACCTATACAGGGTCCACACCCTCGAGTCTAGGGTGTGGACCGTGTATAGGTACGGTCTCAACACCAGTGCTTCATTGTCTCTGCTAGTTGAATTTGATAAAGCTGATCGCACTTGAATATCAGATTAACTATTACTTATAGTGACAATGCTGTATTTCATTGAGCCTCACGGCTTTTCTAAACCTACACAGCATTTTGTCGTAGAGCATATTCCTGCAGTATGCCCTTACTCAGTTTTGGCTCACTTGCAAGACTTTTGCCAGCGAGGGAGGGAGATGAAGCTTCCAGACGAGGCGGAATGGGAGGCGGTTGTAACTAGCCAGTTTTGCTAGCATAGTGTGTGTGCTGTGGGTGAATTATTCATTCTATTACTTAATTCCCGGTCAGCTGTGCACTGAAAAGATCTCGTTCAACACATACGGTTTACATCATCATCCTGCTTACTTGGATACAAGAGCTGAAAATGCTCTGCAAGAGCCTAACTTTGCCACTTTAGATGGTGGCAATATCAATGAAAGATAGACGTGGAAAAAGAATTAGAGAAATAGTTGAGAATTACGAGTGCTCTTACAAATTTCAAGTAAGTTAAAAACAGTAAAAAACATAACATAACCTGCACCTGTTTTGTCCCAGCACACCAGGTTCTGTAACAGGAAGCACGGTAGCCAACAAAGTTTTTGCATGGTAAAAACAAAATTGAATTAGATATCATGGTCCATGCTGTGTTTCTTAAAGAAGCAAGTCTGCAAAGTTCTGCACTTGAAGCATCAATGAACCAGCAAAGTGACACCGCACTTATTAATACAGTAACAGTATCAGTGAGTAATCCAATTAGACAGACGTGCAGGTAAAGAGGCCAGGATCAGCAGTAACAATGAGGACTTTGAACTCAGACAGTATTGTTTGCCGTGGACAACTGACAGGACTGATAGCGGCACTCCCCTCCTGGCCAGGTTTAAATGCAGGGATGTGGCTAGCTGTTATGTCGGTAATTACTTTGAAATGGACTTTAAAGCTTTGATTATATTACAATTAAAACAATAGTATATACACCTCAATTGGATTGAAATCAGTACAAAAAGATTATTAGATTAACACACAAAGAATATGTGATTTTAAAATCGATTTATTCAGGCATGCAACTGTCCTAATCAGAGTGTGCTAGCTCTGCTTGCATTTCCCCAATGGGAGGACTCGCGTCATAAAGTGATTATGTATACTCTGACTCTGGGTTAAAACACAGCCTAGTTAGTCAGCTGACTACCTAGAGAGTAGGAATCAAGGCAACTCAGCTGTGTGTTTTCATTCACTCCAACTGCGTCGGCCTCTCTCGCTACAGTCATCATCAGTCATTAGCAACTCTGCTCGTTTGAAGCAGGCTAGCCTCATGGAAAGTTCAGGTGCTTTAATAGGTTTCACAAGTACAACTAACAGTTGAAAAGAGGTTTTCACATTGTGACATTTTGCCAATCAGTGAAACAGCTGTATGTGAAATTGAGCATTATTGTGGGAGAACTACTGAGATGTTTAACAAGTTTTTTTTAATATTCACACAACAAATGTAAAAAAGATTTTTCCTAAGTCAGTTCGAGCTAATTCATCACTATGTCAGTTGGAAATGTCAGGAACAAAGCATAACTCTTCACAGGTTATTGTTTCAGATGAGTTTTCAAGGCCATGGGTTTTGTGTTAATATTAGGACTACAACTCATACTTGTTTTTCTTATTTCAGGGCAAACCATATATGTTTGACCAAGTGTTTCAGTCAAGCACAACACAGGAACAAGTGTACAACGCTTGCGCCCAGAAGATTGTCAAAGGTAACTTTTGGTTTCTATCGCTGAAACACATCAGATGTGTTGTGGGGATCTGCTGCTAAAAAAATGAATAAAACGACTGTAGCTTCTGCTTTACTTCACTACACCAACCCTTAGAGGCCTGGCGTTAGTATGTTCTGTGTGGTCTTTTACAGATGTTCTGGAGGGATACAATGGAACAATTTTTGCATATGGGCAGACATCATCTGGCAAAACACACACCATGGAGGTATTGACATTTTACACCCACCATTGCTCCTGAAGTATATTATTGTCAAAACTCTGATATTGAGATCAGTTGCTGTTTCTTTCCTTGAATACTTCTTTTACAAAATTTTATTTGTCCTATGGATAAGGACAAAAATTAAGAGTTAGCTAATTTTTTGGAAGAGGAGAGGTGGCATCCTGTGTTAATGGAAACAATGTTACTTATTTACCTCTATGGAAACAATGTTACTTATTTACCTCTTGACCACAATTTATTTTTCTCGTTCCAGCACCTTAGTAATTCATAGCCACATGTTATTTTTAGGACTAAAGGATGTGTCTGCTTTCCTCACTGTAAATATTTAATTCCATCTTTCTGTTGCCTGTTTGCAGGGGAACCTTCATGACACAGATGCAATGGGCATCATCCCCAGGATAGTGCAAGACATCTTCAATTACATCTATTCCATGGACGAAAACCTGGAGTTTCATATCAAAGTACGTAGATAGAGGGTCTTGAACTGCTTAGCCATCAATTAGGATGCAGGGTGGTATAGTGGGAGATTCTGACCTGTAAGCAACAGGTGCCATGTGTTTGTGGACTGTCCAGATTATAACCACAATCTGTATAGATTTTGCTATGGGTGTGTTTTCTGTAGCAGCTCTAGTTGTTAGTGTATGACAGTATTGCCAGTCAGTGCAGATGGCCCAAGACAGCATCAGCGATGGAGGTAGCTGAGAGATGACATATCATTTGGTGCTGCTGTCACCATATTTTCTTGCTGGTTCTCTACAACACTTGCATTCAGTAACTGGTAGTCAAAATTGTGGGATGGCTGGCCACATGTAGTCCAGGCCCTTGGTGTATGTCAAAATAAAGAGATTCCTAATTAGCCTGTTTTTCAGCCAAATAGAAGGGTTTGTGTCATATTATTGACAAATGTCAGTTTAAAAAACATTGCAGTTCTCTGAAAAACAAATAACTGTTTACATTGTAAAAATGTTGGGGCAGGCTGAGAAGGGGTGGTGAAGGTGCTACAGTACACCGAGTTTGGATGGAGGGTGGTTTTTGGGAATGGGGACATAATATGGTCCAATAACAATCTGAAGACCTCCGAGGCTCAAAGCTATACCCGAAGAAGTGAATTTTTGTCTTAAGGTTTTTGGACGTGTGAAATTTTCAATATGCTTCTGTGTAACTACTGTGAAAGTCGTAGTTCACTAGGCTGTGCCTTGGGGTCATTTATTTAGCCTGGAATGCCAAATAATGCGGCTGTTTTCTTTACAGGTTTCATATTTTGAAATTTACTTAGACAAGATCCGGGACCTTTTGGATGGTGAGTGACAGTTTCTCATCTTCTTTTTTAGCTACAAAACTAATTGAATGCTAAAAGTCTTGTTTTGTTTTGTCTGTGGCAAATGAGCGTCTTGCATATATGCCTATTTCTATTAAGACTTCATGTGATGTGATTCACATCAGTCATATTTTTAATTTTTGTACAACCAGGAAGTTAAAAGTAAAAAGATAAAAAAAAATTTTTAATATATTTTGGTTTTAACTGTATATTGAGCAACAAGGAAAATCACCCAGACGTCATGGCTAACAAATTCCAGATATAAAGTAAAGCAAAAGGAGGAAGGATGTATTACGTTAAAGACAGATTTCGGTGCAGCCTCTTTAGTTAAGAATTCCTATCAGATAATAAAACAATATGGAATGTGTTTGTTGTCATAGAAAATGTTTTTTTTCTCTCCTGTCTCTAGTGTCAAAGACCAACCTGTCAGTGCATGAAGACAAAAACAGGGTACCCTATGTTAAGGTGAGACCTAACTTCCTGTCACAGTTCAATGACATTGAAATCCGTGATTGGGTAGGCTAAGGATCTAACATCATGCTACGACTTTTGTTAAAGGGCTGCACTGAGAGGTTTGTCTGCAGCCCAGATGAGGTGATGGATACCATTGATGAAGGCAAATCTAACAGACATGTAGCAGTGACAAGTAAGACGCTGTTCTTTTCTGATGTGATGATCCTTATAATTGTTTTGATCTCGAATTTAAGCCCTTTGATGAAAAGTGTGTCATTTTCCTTGTAGACATGAATGAACACAGCTCCAGGAGTCACAGTATTTTCCTGATCAATGTTAAGCAGGAAAACACTCAGACAGAGCAGAAGCTAAGTGGCAAACTCTACCTGGTGGATCTGGCTGGCAGTGAAAAGGTACATGGACGAGGGTGGGAAATCAAAAAAAACTCCACCTTTAAGATACGGATTGTTAAACTTCTTTCACTTCACCAGTTCGAAAAGATCATGTGTGTGCTTTCTCTCCCTCCAGCAGTAATGCCGTCAACAGACAGCATCACATTACCTTTGTCACATGGATGCAATTATTGTTTTGTAAAGAAAGTCATAATCCTAGTTTTATTAGGTTGCACAAGGGTCATTTTCTATCATTCAAAGATATCGTAAAATCACAAAATGACTGACATTTTGAGGTGTATAATTATATCACTGTCACAGTTTTGTGATGTAATCACCTGACAACCTGTAATTTAATACACAATTAGTGCACAAACAGTAGTGTTAGTTTTGGATGGGCATTGAATGCAAGAAGTTTTGGAAAACTTATTTTTGTATGCACTTCAGGTCAGTAAAACAGGAGCAGAAGGAGCTGTACTAGATGAAGCCAAGAACATCAACAAGTCTCTGTCCTCCCTAGGGAATGTCATCTCTGCTTTAGCTGAAGGAACGGTTAGTAACACCTATTTTAACAATAACCTATACATTAGAGCCTTTTAGTTGGTATTTGTGTTAAGATGCTGACATGACAGATATCTAGTTGCTATATGTGTGCGTTGTGGTCTGTGGGACTATTGTAGTTCTGGAAGTAAAAGTGAATACTCCAATGATATGTACGTATTTAAGGCTATTGATTGATATTTTGATGAACCTTTCATTCTATAAGATTTGAAAAATGTGCCCCAATAAAGTTATTAATGGGCCAAATGATTAACTTGATCAAATGCTTTTGCCCACAATAACAAAAGATTAACCAATTGTAACCTCAGGGCACAATTTTACCTAAATGTTTTTGCAGCGCTTTGAAATGACTGGCAATAAACATCAGTCAGATAGCAAAAAATAACCAGAACCCTTTGCTGTTAACTCACTGCACAGCCCAGAGCTTGATCTGAAAACCACATATTTCAGCTTTTACGGTTAAAGTACCCTTTTTGACTGTCTACAGCCCCTTTGTGCAGCCGAGCCATTTTGAACAGATGAAACTCTCCTCCAGCATTG
This sequence comes from Brotula barbata, assembly GCA_900303265.1. Taxonomy (NCBI): domain Eukaryota; kingdom Metazoa; phylum Chordata; class Actinopteri; order Ophidiiformes; family Ophidiidae; genus Brotula; species Brotula barbata. The sequence goes on along the minus strand of OMNV01012097.1, from coordinate 56,106 downwards.
CTTAACTGAAGCTCTTTCATGGTGATTTCACACTTTTCACTGTGATCAATGATCAGTTTGTTCTTTGCACAGTAAACAACCTGGGGCAGACAGTGGTTGATTTATTTGTGATGATCTGAATCAAGTGAACTATTATACAGAGTTGCTTTATTGACGATAGGGTAAAGCAATCATTTATTTTGTATGTTTCTAGCAGACTTTTGCAGCTTAGCCACTTGTATCTATTGGCATTTCATGTTATTTAACTGCCGCCACAGGTAGTAAACTCATGAGAAACATTACCAAAACCACAACTTCCTGTTGCCTCAGTGTCTATGAACCTCCAGGCTGTCTTTTACTCCACAATAGTAGCAGCATGTGGAGTACTGTGCATGTTTAAATTCATTTTTTCACCTCAGAGAACATATTGCTTTGATTTTCCTCTGTGTCTGCTAGCCCCCTTTTATTTCCACAAATGTTTTTACTTTCCCCATAGTAGATTTAAGTGCTCTAGGCATGGTCACACAATCAAAAGAGTACATATCTATTTTCAGTCCTGTTTTTGTATGATTTGTTCAACTTATTAATTGCATATATTTGTGTGCATATGATAGGCTTACATCCCATACCGAGACAGCAAGATGACCCGTATCCTGCAGGACTCATTGGGTGGAAACTGTCGAACCACAATTGTCATCTGCTGTTCGCCATCCTCCTATAATGAGGCTGAAACCAAATCCACACTCATGTTCGGACAAAGGTCGGTAGGCCAGTCGTAGGAAAACAGACCACAATAAATAATGTGGCTTCATTCTGTATTTTGTGTATAATTTATTAAGATATCATCTGTTCTGTATTGAGAAATGCAAAGTGGACATGTGAAATCCAAAAATATATTTTCAGTGCCTGATTGTGTAAATGGAGAAAAGCAGTGAAAAGTAAACAAAACATTTGTCTCTGTGTCCAGGGCAAAGACCATCAAGAACACTGTCACTGTGAACATTGAGCTGACAGCAGAGCAGTGGAAGCAAAAGTATGAGAGGGAGAAGGAAAAGAACAAGACCCTGAGGAACACCGTCACTTGGTTAGAGAATGAACTCAACCGCTGGAGGAACGGTGAGGCAGTGGACCAAGTTTTTTTTATTTTTTATAAAGCCTGTGTTTCTGCTGGTCAGCGTAGTGGAAATAATTAACTATAGCCTCCATAAATCACCAACGAGGACATTGTGTTCTACATAGCTGTGATTCTTTAATTTAGTGTGGTATTTACTAACACCAATTATGTAAATGAGCAGCTGCAGATCATTAAATTAGAATGAATTATCCACTAATAAGGATTAGATGTTGCATGCTTTGTAGATGTCACTACGCACTAACAAGACAACAGATTGCACCCAAGTGTCTTCCTACAATCCGAACCCTTGACTAAAAACAATTAAGTATTGCAAAAATACAGATACAGAAAAATACAGACAATTTGGTCTATGCTTTTTTTTTTTTTTGAGATTACATATCTAATTGTGGTTTCATTATGGTGTTAAGTTAAGAGACAGAGTCAGTACAATGTCAACTTCTCCACTTGACATCACATATAATTTAGATACATTACACCATCTATGACTGCTCACCTGGCATTATTTCACCTCCTGCTTTAGGTGAAAGTGTCCCAGTGGAAGAGCAGTTTGATAAGGAGAAGGCCAATGCTGAAGTGCTGGCCCTAGACAACATCCTCAATGACAAGCCAGCCTCTACACCCAACGTGCCCGGCGTTCGCCTCACTGATGTGGAGAAGGATAAGTGTGAGGCAGAGCTGTCAAAGCTGTACAAGCAACTAGATGACAAGGTGAAGTAGTGCACAGGATTTTGTATTGGTAGACCTAGACTCTATGCAGGGTTTAAATCTGGTTGCAGTTAGATCTGGCTGTGGTCAAGTCACCAGTATTATCAATGTGAGGTCCCAATTATTTTTTTACATTGACAATATGTGTCTTGAATTACTGTTCCTCTAGAAAGATATAAAGATTAAACACATAAAAAATAAATAAAATTAGTGGTCTGTTGTTGTTTGCAGACCTGCAGTGCCCTTTACTTGTTCTAATGATCTTTGTCAATTTAAAGGATGAGGAGATCAACCAGCAGAGCCAGCTGGCTGAGAAGCTGAAGCAGCAGATGCTGGATCAGGAAGAAGTGAGTACAAAGGTCCAAAAGGTTGGGGGAAATAGGTTTGGCAGTTGTTTTTTTTAACCTAATCTAGTCCTGATATCTCCGAGAGGGCCCAATAAATTGGTGTTAAACCAGGCAAACAGATAAAGTTGCTGTTATCCATTTAACACTGATCCACACCGCCACTATGGGTGTGTTGCTCCTGATCTCTGCGTTATTTCTGCCGAAGTTTAAGCAGGCACTTCAGAGTTCAATCACCAGCATTTCTTGTATCACTTTTGCCTGGCACCAAGTTCAAAAACATTGGAAACCAGGAGAATAGTATATGATATTTGGAAACAAAACTCAAAAAAATAAAATCCCATTACCATAAATCTTGATTATATTACAGCTTGATGGTTATAGCAGCATTAGTGTTCTGGGTAAAGGGGAAGGTATTTGTGTGTTCGATGACAGAAGATTTTTCAATACCACAACCGAACTTGAATATGAAAAACGTATACCCATAAACATAGAATGACAACCCTCTCCTATTATTGTAGCTTTTAGCTTCCTCCCGTCGTGACCATGACAACCTCCAGGCAGAGCTGAACCGTCTGCAGGCAGAAAACGAGGCATCCAAGGAGGAGGTGAAGGAGGTGCTGCAGGCACTGGAGGAGCTGGCAGTCAACTATGACCAGAAGAGCCAAGAAGTGGAGGATAAGACCAAGGAGTTTGAGGCCATCAGTGAGGAGCTCAGCCAGAAATCAGTGAGTCAAAGATAAATGTTAACCTCTGCAGTGTTGCTCTTAGTCTTGACCTTTGCTTATGTGCAGCAGAGAACTACTAGCCCACACATCCAGACACACATACATCCACATTTTTTGCTGTTCTTGAAGGGTTTATATTCCTAAACCAGGTTGGGAATTCACTTTAAAGTCGAAAATTCAGTCAAAATTGTACACATACAATTTAATGAGAAAAACTGAAGATTAAGCAGTTTTTGTATAGAAAATGGAACATTTGAATATTTTACCTATATATGAGATATATATATATATTTTTTTTCTCTTTTTCTTTAGTCAATCCTGTCCTCCCTGGACTCTGAGCTCCAGAAGCTGAAGGAGATGTCCAACCACCAGAAGAAGAGAGTGACAGAGATGATGTCCTCGCTACTCAAAGACCTTGCTGAAATTGGCATAGCTGTGGGCAGCAATGATATCAAGGTATTGAAACAGCTGCCATATGGTTATGCTGTCAGCACATTTGTGTCTTCTCTTCCTGCCCATATGTTTCCAAACTCCCTCAACTTTTCTTTAACAATCTTAACCTCCTTATTTATCTTTGTGTTCTTCCAACGTTCCTCTTCTTCTGTCCCTCTAGCAACATGAAGGAGGTAGTGGCATGATAGATGAGGAGTTCACGGTGGCTCGTCTCTACATCAGTAAAATGAAGTCAGAAGTAAAGAGCATGGTGAAACGCTGCAAGCAGCTGGAGAGCACTCAGTCAGAAAGCAACAAGAAGATGGATGAGAATGAAAAGGAACTAGCTGCCTGCCAGCTGCGCATCTCCCAGGTATGCAGAACCTAATTACAGACGGAGCTTTGATTTGTCACTCTAAATTAATTAAAATTCTGCTGCAAAGAGACATTAATTATTTTGTTCATGCGAAGTCATACAAAAAAGAACATGTTGAAGATGTCAGGTATTGGTAGACTCAGAACCAGAAGCTACATACTGGTGGTGCATTGTAATCACTCTTGTTATTCAAGAAGGTTGTCTCAATAAGTATTCACTTTTATAATCTCTATTATGTTTTATGTTTCCAGCATGAGGCTAAAATCAAGTCCTTGACTGAGTACCTGCAGAATGTGGAGCAGAAGAAAAGGCAACTGGAGGAGAATGTGGACTCCCTCAACGAGGAACTTGTCAAATTCAGTGCCCAGGGTACGTCATCGCTCAGGGAGGGAGCAGGATGGATAGTGTGGACAGCAGCACCTAAATAATAGTGAAATGTTAACAAGCAGAGCAACAGGAGTCATTTATCTTCACAAATTTGCCAAAAATTTAATATATGTATCTAGATTTCCTGTCTGCAGATATTTTACTCACATGTTTTCTCTTTTACAGAGAAAGTCCATGCTATGGAGAAAGAGAATGAGATCCAGACTGCCAATGAAGTCAAGGTATGTTACCATTACATGTAATAACATAATACACACAAGAACAATTCCGCAAGTTCTACAGAGTATCTGTCTGTATTCCATAGGATTTATTTACATCACTTCACAGTCACTCTATCAAATGCCAGGACGTTCTCATCTCCAAAAAGTTTAGGACTGGATTTTTGTTGAGAATGGCCTTGATGAAATGTGTCTCTGTTCATGTGTGTTCAGGAGGCAGTGGAGAAGCAGATCCACTCTCACCGTGAAGCTCACCAAAAGCAGATCAGCAGCCTGAGGGACGAATTGGACAATAAGGAGAAACTCATCACTGAGCTGCAGGAGTAAGAGCTTAAAGGATATCTTGAAGTTGAATGTGCTCCTGTTGTCCCCAGTCAGCAGAAAAGAGAGATAATATGGATAGATGTTAAACAGAAAAAGGGACATTTGTAATGACATACACAATTTATACATATTATAATGATGGACTGATTCATTATTAAAATGCATTCTCAATTGAAACAGTAGGTTGGATTGAAATGTAACAGGAAGAAATTCTTTTTTCAAAAAGAAAGATTTGAGCCACCAGTTAATCATGCCAATTATTCGTATTAGTTTTGTTTTAAGGTGGGAAAAAACAAGATTTTGTGCATTGAAGTCAGTAGAAATCATACAGACAAATTATGCAGTGTAGACACTATGATGACGGATTTGTATCCCTCCCAGTCTGAACCAGAAGATCATGCTGGAGCAAGAGAGGCTGAGAGTGGAGCATGAAAAACTCAAATCCACCGACCAGGAAAAGAGCCGCAAGCTGCACGAACTCACGTATGTGTCTCTCATACACATACACATACACATACTTATCTGTACAAGCACGAACACTTTGCTGTCATGACAACTGTGTTCCATTTCTTGACAACTACAATATGTACACAGGACTTTCAGTTTAACGTGTACAAATATGTTCAATACTTGTTAATTGTAATTTAGCGCAAATGCATTGTGGTAGTGTGTATAGTTCACTAAGTTTTAACAATTGTTTTTGCTGCGGTTCAGTGTGATGCAGGACAGAAGGGAGCAGGCCAGACAGGACCTGAAGGGCCTGGAAGAGACAGTGGTGAGTTCATTTTTCCGAAGATTGATTTTTAATGTCATGCCAGTACGTATTGTCGGTATGTAAGGATCATTTGAACTTTAATGTCACTTTGGAGTGCAAAACTTCCTTATGCATTCTGCTTGTGCGAACACATTTCCACACTCTTTAGCGCTTAGCAAAGAGTTATAAGAGCTTACCCCAAATCTCTTAAGTCATACTTCTTATTACCAGTTGGTAATGCTGCAATTTTTTCCTCCCTCTGGCAAAGAGAAAATGTCACAATATAATTTAGAGCATTGTTGAAAATGTATTTATGTTATCCCTTCATGGCTGGTTCGCTCAGTTTGTAATGACATTCTCATTCTAACGTTTCTTTCATTTCCTGTTTGCTTTGCTTTTGCCATCCAAGGCCAAGGAGTTGCAGACTCTTCACAACCTGCGGAAGCTGTTTGTCCAGGATTTGGCCACCAGGGTCAAAAAGGTGAACCACAGTTATGACAGTACAAAACCGAGGACTATCCTGAAATATATATGTATTCAACAGTGATCATTTTTTGACTGGCTATGTTATGTGCAGAGCGCTGAAATGGACTCAGATGACACTGGGGGCAGTGCAGCACAGAAGCAGAAGATCTCCTTTCTTGAGAACAATCTTGAGCAGCTCACCAAGGTTCACAAGCAGGTAGGATTTCAACCCTCACCTTTTAGCAGCTGTTGTTAGTCAGCTGCTACATCCCTCACTGTGTTTTGTTTTCTGCCTGTTTATTTTGGCAGTAAAATTTTTCACCCGTTTGTTCCTTTCTTTCTTGCCTCAATTTTGCCATCCTGCTCTTTTCTCACTATCTTTAAGTCAAACACAGGAGCAAAGCACATTGCAGCATTCTACCATTTTTATTCTTTAACAAAATAAACTGTCCCGCAGCTGGTACGTGACAATGCAGACCTCCGTTGTGAGCTTCCAAAACTGGAAAAGCGCCTTCGTGCTACGGCTGAGCGGGTCAAGGCCCTGGAGTCTGCTCTGAAGGAGGCCAAGGAGAACGCTGCACGTGACCGCAAGCGCTACCAGCAGGAGGTGGATCGCATCAAGGAGGCCGTCAGGGCCAAGAACATGGCCAGGAGGGGCCATTCGGCTCAGATTGGTTAGTTGGGATGGATGCCATGAGGAAACCTCCTCTTCCTCTGTTCTTGGCAGGACATATAGAGATTTTATTATGCAAACATTTAACCTTAAATCACAGTTGCCTTTCCTAGCTGAAGAAGTGAACTACTTTCTAGCTACAATCGAAACTGACAAGAAAGATTACTGGCTTGTGCTGGCCATACAGCTAAATTATAATCAGATATATAAAATGAACAGTGTGGGTTAGTGAATCTGGGTTAGCAAGACACTTTGTCCAATTTGTTGTTGATTTGTTTGATTTTTCAACTGTCATCATAAAATCCTTGTCTAATCTACCTCCAACCCCAGCCAAACCCATCCGGCCTGGACAGCAGCCCGTGGCCTCACCCACCCACCCCAACATCAACCGCAGTGGAGGAGGCTTCTACCAGAACAGCCAGACAGTGTCCATCAGGGGAGGAGGCCCCACTAAGCTCGACAAGAAGTGAGTAACCAAGAAGCTGATCAGACAAGTATTCACTTAAGAGATGCCACTGTCAGAATATAATTAGGTTTAAGTGCCTTTCCAAAAAAAAGGAAATTTGTTTTTTTGTGCTGTTTTTCTCCTAAATGTGCCTGATTCACTTGTCAAGTACAATGTCACAACCTTGATTGTCAGAACAGTAAAGAGAGATGCAAAGGTACCATACAAAGTCAAAGTTGCTCGTTGTATAGAGCATTTCATATCCTCATGCCCATATGTCTCCCTTGTCTCTCTTATATTTCACAGCTGAACGGCAGTGGGACAGAAGGACACAATTGCAGAAGAATATCATCCCCGCCCACCCTGACAACCTGTCATTCCATTACAGTAAACAGGCTCATTCTGTGTCCTCATTGGCCACAAAGGAAGGTCTGAATTATAAATATTATATATATAAATATTCCTGGCCTGTACAGCTCCTGCCACCCCTATCACCTCTCGCCCACCCACTCCCCCAGTCCTCCTCATCATTTATCTTTTTCTCTTACTGGATATAATAAGAAAAGGACAACAAATTTAATTTGCAAAATGGAAGGTAATGATCTTATCCACCAAACCAAACGCAATTCTTGAGCGCAGCCTTGGCACGCAAAACCGCACGTTGACTCGAATGTGTAGCTTTGGTTTCATTTGACTTCTGTTTTCATTTGCACAGTCTGTCATCATCCGTCGTCATGGTGCGAGTAGCTCTGCACTGTGCCAAGCTGAATGTAATGGTAGCAAGAGCTGTGAGAAAAAAAAATGGAAAAAAAGAGCCCAACTTGAGGAATAACTCAACCCTATAGGCTAACCTTTGTACATTCATCATTAATATTATCGGTTGTTAACCACACTTTTCTCTGGATAGATTTTACATGCTTCTTTGACGAAAAAAAACAGACAAAAAAGCTGTACGGTTTAGAATTGACTAGATGGCTTTAAGCACTACTGTTCTGTCCGGTCTTGTTGTACAGATGTAAAATTGGCACTACTGCACATGCTTCCCTAAAGAGAGGTGTATCGTGTTTGTTTAGGGATGAAAAAAAGAAGGAGCAAAACAAAAGCCAAGACGTACGACAGTTTACTGTAGATGTATTTAACTAAAAACCTGTGGAGGCCAATTGTTTTTATCATTAAGTTAAAGTAAAACCTATACTTGTTATTGGTGACTTAATAAGAAGGATGTAAAGAACGTGGGAGGAAGGGAGGAAAAGAATGATCCAGTTAACACAGCAAACTTCCACCTTTAGCATAACTTATGCTAAGTAGCTAAATGTACTGTTGTTACCTCTCTCAAAGGTTAATTATGCCGTGTTATCAGATGCTATTTATATCTCTGCACATTGGAGCACATAGACTGAGATAGCACACACGATGTTTGTCCTGTCCTAGCTGGGTCGCTGTTACTCGCTCACCCTGACCGTGTGTCCCCTTCACTCAGATATTGAAAGCACAGCAGGAACTGTTTTTAATTCTGAGCTTGATTGATCAGGAACTGCTTCTCTTCGCTGACTTATCGTGTTGATAGATTTAACTTATCAAGGGTGCCTCGCTTTGAAAAAAAAATCCTTTTCTCGTCCTTTTTTTTTTTTTTTTTTTTTTAAACCTTCCCAAAATGTACCCCCTCCCTTTGTGGTTTATTTGAAGTAGATTTACTAGATTTCCTGATTCAACTGTACGTACCCCTTTGGTTGTAAATTTGCTGAAGGCAAATGTGTTTTGCTGGGTTTATGTACTGTATTTCTTTCAATGTTCCATAGATTGATGTGTAGATTGGGCGCATACACCAAGGAAAATTGTTGGTGGGGGTGGTGGGGTGTATTACTGTGTTAAATCCTTGCTACTGATCAACCAATCAGACAGCAGGGTTTCAACATTGACGAATAATGCAGAACAATCTTCTGTCATCACCTGGACAAAGGTTTTATTTAACTAAATCTAGTCAGGACGTAGGAGTTTGGTTTTGTTGTCTTTAATGCATTTTAGAGTGTTTTCAAAATCTTTGCATTTTAATTGCCACCATAAGTTGTTGTTTTTTTTTTGTTTTTTTTTTTGTTTTACCCCGTGAAACATCATTGGCAAAGAGCTCATTGTGATTGTAACCCCAGCATGAGAACACTAACATCTTGTACAAGTGCAATATACTGTAAAATACACTGTATATCAGTCAACTGGCAGGTGTGATGAGAGTGAGTCTTTGTAACAGTGATCCCCACCTTCTAAGGATGTTTGACTAAAACCTGTCATTTTGGAACAGGAAGGTTGGGATTGATAGCACTTCTTCACAAAATCTGCACTCAGAAAACACTCCAAATGTGGCTGTTTTTCATTCAAAGAATCGTAAATGGAACTTTTTCGACTGGTGACAGCAAATAATTGAAGTGATAGTTGTGTTTTACAAGCTGAGGGACGGCACACCTCCCTCAAATCTATGACAGGACAATGTTTGGTGTCTATCAGGACAATTTATTCCCTCTGTGTAATGTTGTAGAAGAGTTAAGACTTTGCTGCATGGTCCTCAAAATATTTATCCTTTGTCTTTCCACCACAACTGGATGTAAAATTGGGGGAAGAATAAAATGGCAAAGAATTGTTTGTGGCGTTTACCTAAATTGAAGTGTTTTGCATTAATTCTGAATAAATAAAAAAATAAGTGTAGTCACTTTTTTATTACTGTGTAATAGTTGGTCAATTTCTAAAGGATAGTTTTGAGGATCCATCAGTGGACAGATGTACTGGATCATTCCTGGAGAACTGGGGCACAAATAGCAGGGCTCAGATATGGACGGAGATGGGAAGTTAATGAGATCACAGTTTTGGATTGACTGCATGATGTAAATGTATGTGTGATTAAATAATTATGAGAAAACATTTGATCTCTCTTCTTTTAAAGCTTTTTTTTTTTTTTAGTTCCAGAGTGTGGATTGGCCGTCATAAATCATGGGGCACTCAAGGGTACAATGCATTTCTTCTACTTGCCATCTATTTTGGCTTTTTGTTTGACTTGGATGAAAGCTTGTGGAAGGCCCTGTCTCAACTGCAAATAGATTTTGTTTTCGAGGAAATTTACTTCAAAACTTGGTCACTGATTTTTATAAATTGAAGTATTTGGGGAATATTTATAAGAGAAAAGCATTCAAATCATTTACTTATTTTACTAAACATAGACTTGGATGGATGTAATTTTCTATATGTACTGTAGAACATGCAAGTCAAATGACAGAATTCGCGTTACGGTGATTTGGTACTGTTGATTTGGATGTGTTTATATTTTATACTGCATTCCGCTACCGTAATCTATAGGAACTGCGTATTAGATCAAACGATTGGAAAGCGTGTACGCTTTTATCGACGCAGTGTTGCTGTCGTTCTACTTTATGACCGCAAGGTGCTGCTAATTTACCTTTTGCACTCTGAGCCCGCGAGGACGCGGAGAAGAGTACAACGAAAGAGCTCTCACTCTGATTTACTTCCGTTTGTTGTAAACACGGCGCGACTTTGAATAAATCAACGTGACTTCTCGAATCACATACTACGTCATATTGTATGCTAAGTTTTTACATCTGTACTACATAAAAGGCTATAATAATAATTAATGTTATAATTTCTAGCGAAATCATTCTTAAAAATCTTAAAATCCAATGCAGTAACCCTTAATGTTACCTATTTTATGTTCCCCTCAAAATTATATTTGTTGTGTTGGGTATCACTAAATATTCACGCAGAATGCGCTGTTAAGCATTTCTCTAGTATTCAAAATAAAA
>OMNV01012097.1:1977-45318 GCA_900303265.1 Brotula barbata | reverse complement strand
AAAACTTATATATATATATATATATATAAAGCCTATTGGTAGATAGTTCAGATCTCAAGAGGCCAAGGGGTTAGCAAAAATGTTGTACGGTATTTCGCTTGAAGTGAAATTAATTATTAATCAATTCCGTAAAGTAGATTAAAAATGCGACAAAAACCACATATCTGACAATAAAATAATACAATGTTCACCTTTGCGTTTATTTGGATCATGTTGTGGCAATGCTGTGTGGACTGCCTCGGGTTTTTGGAAAACGAATTAGGTTTATTGCTCCGAGTGAGTCCTCTTTTCTATAGAAGAACTCTGATCGTAGTTGCCAAAGTTGGCAGAGCTGTCGCGAGTGACCGGGAACGAGGTCTGGATTACACCGGGCAGAGGACCCTGGAGCTGCCGTCAAACCTGACGGGCAAAAATAAAAACTTCACACGGTGGGCGCTCGACAACGACGTTTGGGCGGAATTTAAACCAACAAAAAGCAGTGAGGCGGGTGTCGTTTTCCCCTGGGCTTAGCCGCACCAGCGGAGAAGCAGGTAAGGTGTGTTACGCTATTCTTCTCAGGCACTTTGGGAATTTTTAGCTAGAAAGCTAATCGGCTAGCTAACATCAAGTGACAGATTAGCTCCTGTAAATCAAGTAGTTAATTTGTAATATGTGCACAAGTTTGACGAAATATGACTCCCAATTTAAATGTCACGTTTCCCTCATTAATTTAGTGCAATTCCCTTCATATATGGGTCAGTTAGATCGATTAAAACACCTTTAAATCTCGTATCACAGCAACAACGTGACCGTAAATCAATGTTCAGTCTCGAAATAATATAATTCTAATCAGATCAAATTGGATTATGAACAATGAATCAAAGCTGTCAGGACGCAAGAACGAAAAAAAGGCGACGTTTTGTGCAAATTTACCTTTTGTGTACCTCGGGAAATGTCAGAAAAATTGTTATGCTTTACACATCAAAACCGTCAATGTTCATAAATATGCATACTGGCGTGCTAAACAACCTGAAGCCTAAAAGTAGAAATATATACCAATATGGATCTGATTTACTTTTCACTTCACGTTCATGTTGCATGGCTGACTGAAACTCACCGCTGATGAACGGGTTTGTTGATCACCGCATTGCCGCCAACAATAACCAGATTTACCGAGCAATTTTTGTGCATTGTTCATTGTTACAGAAATTGAAATGATGCTGAATTAGATGAGATAAGTGTGATGAAAATAAATGATGAACTGAAGGCCTGCCTGCTGTTCTCCAACAACAGCCAAATCCACCTATTTAAATCTACTGGTGTATTTCTTTGTTCCTTTGTGGCTTGTGTTGTCATTTCTCTATTTATCAAAAAGTGGCATTAAAGCGACCACTGAGCTGTGGCTGGCTGTGGCTAGTTGTAGCATGACAGATTGTGGTTTAACGTTGCAGTGGACCTGAGGGAGTTGAGTTTGGAGGAAAGTAGTGGTGAGATGTGTCTAACTAGGACAGACTGTGCTGAATCCAAGCTCTTCAGGAGAATGTGAGCCTATATTTGGTGTGACTGCATGTAGGTGTCACAGTGAACCAATGACTCTCTCTGCTCCTTTCAGGTGTTACAAAAACAGTTCACAGGTGTCACCATTAATCGATTAAATCGTTTAAAAATCAACAGAAAATGCAAGTAATCGGCTATTCGAAATGAAGTAACCAAAAAACAAAAACAAAAGATGATGCTGTTATCAAATAGTTACATTTACAAAATAGAAACTGAAATTTCACAGCTTTGTTTGTATCATGCACTGTACTTGGTGCCATGAAGAGCACAGAACTTCAGTATAAAATTGTGTTATTAAGAAGATGAACACAGTATTTGTAACTTGCAACACACTGGTCTACATTTTGTTTGTCCTTACAGATTAACTAATAAATAACTCAATAAAGATGATAGTGAGTAGAACTTACATTACGCTCATTAATGCACAACACACAAAGTTGGATGAAGGAAAAATGTCTCTTGTGTCCTTTGTTCCACTTTACCTGGCGCACTAAGTAAAAAGCACGCTGAGGGTAAAGCGGGACATCTGGTCATCCTGTTGATGCAGGAATCTTTACTGGGAAGTGCAGCAATCAACTCGCAAATGTGACTAAAACACTTGCAGTCTGTAGTACTTCATTCTTATTATTGTTCACTGATGACATGGTTCATGGCTGCAGCTTTTCTTTAGATTCTGAGAGAAATTTTATTCTGTTTGGTGAAAATAATTCAGTAAAACTCATCACTTTGCTCTGAATAGAACCAGGCTAAAGTCTGCTAACGTGTTTACATGAGACCTGATGCAGATGTCCCACAACATTTCACTGAAGCCACTTCACGTGTTCATCTTTAAACTGTTTCTAAGGTGATGGCTTTGCTGAGGAGGTAGAAACTTGGGAGGGTGTGTTACCTACATGTGCTGACAACAGCATATTTTCCACCTCACAACAGTTCAGTCTTGGGTATAGCTCTGCTCTCGTGCCACCATTTCAAATTTCTAGCTACCTTCCTCTCAACTTTCAGCAAATAAGGAGGATTTGCACATTGATGTACATCACCTATAAAGAAATGGTGGTCAGTAATCAATGCTGAGGCTTATGTAGTATTGCTTGTACACAGATCACAGTGTTTATTTAATAACCCTCACTTGTGTCAAACTTGACATAGTAGGTGGTAGTTATTACCTAATGAATTACATAAGTGAATAAAGTAGCAGTAGTTGGTGTGTTTAAAGAAATAAATGGTGGCGAATGCTCATCATTCTTTTGATCTTGCTGTCTGGCCCCTAATGTTTTGGTGGCTTTCACATTTTTAGAAGAGGCTACGTTTAGTTAATTTTAATAATTTTGAAGTTTATTGAGTACAGCGTAACAATGACACGTACTTAAGTTTTTCAACCTTAGGAATGAGCTCATAAGCACCAACCAGATGACTTACGTTATGCAACTAATAAGTTTACTTTACGCAAATAGGACTGTGAATTATGTCTGATATGTATTTAGACACACTTAATGGAAATATGTTTCTCTCCAAATAGAGCCATGAGCGTTTTATTAACTTGACTGGATCAGTTTGATTGATGCCAAGTCTGCCCAGTACACACACCTTGGATAGTGTTGCAGAAAGGCACATTTCTTCTCTCTTACTTGGTCGATAAATTCATCCTGGATTTATACTCAGCTGATGACTTTGTGGGATTGTAATAGCCGTTGCTATTGTAATCTCCTATTCTAATTAGCTCAGTCTGATTGCCACTTTCTGTGAGGCCACTGTTCTGTTTGCTCAGTTGGGTCTTTAGTTTAGTTTTGCGTTGCTGGGGAGATGAGTTCAATTTTAGGCCACATAGTTAACACAGATTAGTTGGATTTTTTTTTAATTGCTGGATTTGTTGCATTTACACTTTGTCACATGTCTCAACTATTCAGTAGAAAATCTGTGGTCCCACAATGTGACCCAGATGCTACACTTCCCTTTCTTTTCAGATGAAACTTAGGTTTATAATGCACTGTGTTACAGTTTAGCCCAGCAGTATCTCTAAATTTTAATGAAATCTTCAAAAACCTTCAAAAGGTCAACATTTTGAGGTGGCGGAGCTTTTGTAAAAGTTACTGTTATTTTCAAATATTAATTTTTCTACCAGTGTGTACTTTTTACATGTTTTTGTCATAAGAGTTCGAATAACAAGTTGTCTACTACTGTTGTTCTCTTGGTCACTTTACCATTTTTCTAATATCAAAGGCATCCATTAGTATTAGCATGCTAGCTTGTTGCGTCGTGTCAAGCCATTCAAATGGCCTGGGCTGGCTAATGCTAGGATCAGCAAACAATCTATGGATCCATCTTGGTCACAATAATTTGTCTTGTCTTGTCTAATGCTCACTTTGAGTTAAACTTAGCCTAGTTTGGTTACATAGACAGAAGGAAGGAAGGCAGCTCAGCCCAACTGTTTGTTTTTCTTCCTTTCCCACTGTCCAAGCCTCTGTGGCTGCAGTGCTCGTTAGTTTAAAAAGTTTATAGTATTCTTGAAGCAAGTCAGATCAGAAACGATTCAACAATGAAAATAATTCACAGTTTCATTGTTGACATTGTGGATAATGTTGACTATTTGTTGTGGCTCTGCTGTTCTCGCTGCTCATCAGCAACATGCCTTAGGTCTTGCAAGACTTGCTTGAGTGAAAGATACAGTAAATATGAAGTATTTGTAAAGGAACGTGTGAGTCACATTGCTGTCCTTCCTATTTCTGTCTAATCTTATGGGCTGCTTAGATCACCTGGGAGCTCACAGGCACATAGGCTTGAAAGAGGATTATACCTCTTCAGTTTGTATCTTATTCATTTGCTCTGATTGGTTAGGCAGTATTAGGCTTTGAAAAACAAGTAACCCAGACACAAAAGGAAAAAAACATAACAGAAAACCTCTCTGGTGCTGTAACACCATCACCTTGAGAATCAACTAAAATATATTTATTAATGATGGTGAAATTAAGACAAACTTAAACTGCATTTTTAACTTGCAATATCAAAAAACATGAACTAAGTCATCTTGAAAAACACTATAGATATTCTCCATTGTGGCTTCCAAAAATGATCTATATCTACTCAAAAGCAGCAGTTTCAGTGATGAGTCTGGAGTTTTTTGTCATCTTACTGAACTGCGGGTCTTGTAATGAGTCTCCAGTGCGTTGTGAGATAGTGCGTTGAGGTAGACTGCAGCTTTCTTGTGAATGCATCTGCAGGACAGCTATGTCCAATGTCGTCATTCCTTTCATACATATTATGCACACAGATCAATTTTTTTTTAGAGAGATCTAGAGAGTTCAATTGAAAATCAGGATTAATCGAAAATCCAGCCCCACGATGTACTTGTTTAATATAGTTACCATTGTGGAAAATAAATTTGCAATTGAAGCAGAATTGGAAACACATTTACATGTAAATGTGAACATTTACTTAAACTCCTTTTTTATGTTTTTTCCCCTCCAGCTATCCCCATCAAACCATGCTTATAAGTATCTTCCTCTTTCGGTAAGCTGCCTTGTGGACAATCAAGCAACATGGCGGACCTGCCAATTGCTCCGGGTGAAGCCTACATTGAGGTGGAGTACGACTATGAATACAAGGCTAAGGACCGCATCATTACCATCCACCAGGGGGAATGCTACATGCTGGTCAAGAAAACCAATGAGGACTGGTGGCAGGTCCGGAAGGAGGAAGGAACTAAAGCATTCTATGTACCTGCACAGTATGTCCGAGAGGTTCGCAAAGCCCTAATGCCACCACCCTCTAAATCAATGCATTACTCTCCTGCTGACACCAACAATGAACCATCACAACCTGGGGCCGCAGTCTGGGTTAAACCTACCAATCTAGAGTTGAACCATTCCAGTGAAAGCCTTCAGAGACATGATTCTAGTTCTCAGCGCTCTCCCTCCTCACACTCTGCCTCTTCTGAACACTTCACACCCCCTAGCCAGTTTAGGGACTCTAGGAACAACCACAGTCCAAGCAGCCCGACTGACCACGACCGAGCTCTCGCTGAAGTCCTTACACACGGTAGCGGTCCTCAGCCCACCCAGAAAGGAGGGTCAAATACTCTACCGCGTTCTCGAGCTCGATCCCCGGAGCTCATTAGAACACCCCTTGATGTGGACAGCACCCAACACTTTGACTCAGCTGGTGAGAGCTCTGAGAGACGCACCAACGACTCAGAGTCTGGAGACGAACTGAGCAGTAGTTCCACTGAACATCTCCAAGTAAGTCACTTGTCTTCAAACATTAATACATGTTTTTGCGGAATTGTCACCTCAAAAAGTATGTAAGTAATCTGAAGAGTCAGTTCATACAATGTAACTGATTCATCCTGGGTTCTGAACCAGCCAGTGACCTTGATGTTTGTCATGTCCTTGTCAGGCGTTCAGAAACGGCACATAAAGCAACAAAGGCACGCTTCTTGTTATCATATTTGATGACAATTGTCAACTGGCTTTGGTGGCACTTTAATGGACAATCGGCAAAGCACAAATGCCCTCAGTGTTTGGCAGTGATATTTATTTCAGATTATTGTCATTCTTTGCGGACTGCTGTGCTATGATGGTACTGTAATTACAGGGTGTGCTTTCTCACGGTTCATATAATAGCAAAGTCAGATTCCCGTGTTTATTTTAGTGGGACAAAAAGTGTTTGTGTTGCCAGATAACTGAGCTTGTCTCACAGATCTGTTATTCTCTCCAAGTATACAGAAATTTAAGGAGCTTTCAGACAGTGATACTCAAAGACGCAATGGTGATTAAGCTTTAGTTTAGTCAGGGGTTGTGTTCCTGCAATAGTTGCTGAACCAAAGGATATCATGACAAGCAAGAGATGAACTGAAACAGTGATAGCTTGCTAAGTTACTTGGACACAGCAAAACCCCAAAACCAAGATAATCTCAGCAGTGACAGCATGACATTGATCTGCAACCTATGTTCTCATTAACATAAGCGTCATTTTGCAGTATTTGTCAGTGCAATATATCACACAATGATTAAACAACTGACTCAGTATGACGTGTTTTTTAAAGGTTATCTCTAATACAGGTGAATACAATGTAATACAAAGTTCATATACTCTGTGGAAGCACAATGGAGTCACTTCCTCTCTCAGCCATTCTATGGGCAATTGAAATGGCACATGGCTCAGAAAAAGGTCAGCCATCCACCTTGTTTTGGTTTTTTCAGGCAGTGAGCCCAGTTTTCCTCTTGACCTTTTTTCTTCTTTTATTCTCACTGCCTCTGTTTTATTTGCTGGGTTGTCTGTATTACATCTGTGTGGAGTTAATCAGCCAGTTAAACTGAAACTTTTGCATTTTTTTTTATTCATGAGTGAAGTGATAACTATGGCCAGTGACAGACAATTACTGGCAGGTGTTAAACAACATGAGCATGTAATTCAAGAGTCAAAAAAATTAGACTTTGACGTCTCCTGTGGAGGGACAGCTTGCAGCATTTTTTTGCCTCCACCATGTGGAGATCAAAGAGATGAAATATTTCACTTACACCACAGTATGCTATTTCTCATGCTGTTTAACCCACACTGTCAGACAAGGTTGGAAGATAAATGTGTTTATACCTTTGGTTGCGGTGGAGTGAATAGCATGCCGTCATAGATCAGTGAGGGTGTTGTATGTGTTCATATTTTTGTTTTGTTGCCTGAATTGTCCAGTGAAAAGGTTGAAAACTTGACTGGTGTGTCCTGAAGAGAAGGGGCTATGGAGCGCTGTGATGGCATCACCAAGAAATCATTGACCGGCATAGTTGATGAATGACTTGTGAGCACCATGCTGTTCTGTTAGTGACTGATTGCTGTTTAGTTAGGTGCATCCATACAAACTCTGTAAAACTCATGCTGGAAGGTGTGTCTGTCCTACGTATGCACAGTAAAACTGTCCCTGTTTGTTTTTCCTCTGTTCTTCCAGTGCACTGCAGGAGACAACAGCTCAGGTGTTTGGGCTTCCTGGTTCAGCATATGCAGTCCTGCTCCTCCACTGGCTTATTTGTCTTTTCTTTTCTCATATATTTTCATGCCTCTTTTCTCCTTCATCAGGCAAACAAAAGGAAAGGATGACTGATGAAAGCAGGGCAGAAATAAGCTATTTTTCCAGCTCCCAGTCACTCCACCTTTGTGCCAGCTCATGTAGTTCCTAAGTGATAAGTCACTTCTAGTGCTGTTCCAGGCTGGATGTCTTATCTGTCGTACTGGAGCTCACACTGAAAACTACCTTGTCACTCCTTTTGTAACTATTCCCCTCTCAACACCTTCCACATCAAGCTCTCTCTCTCCCTTGCCTGCTCTCTGCTCTTGCTGTTTCTTACATACCATCATAATGTCAGACACAGATATACTGCATTTAAGGAAATGTGGAATATCTCTCGTACTTGTTTTTAGAAGTTTGGAATTTCTGCTATTCCTCATTTTGCTGTGTCTCCTCTCTCAGTGTCTGAGGGGTTGTTGATGTCCCAGCAGTGTCAGACTGATGCAGTTTTGACAGGGAGGGGGCAGGTGGATGAGCACACATAAAGTCTGTGGCAGAGCATGCAGAAAGTTAGACAGTGATCATCTTGGCAGACATTTACAGAAAACAGTCCAAAGTACGACTGCACTTCACTCAGCGAATAAGACAAAATTCTTTAAATGCAGTTCTGTGCTAGTGTATGAATGTGGTTGCACATCTAACTTAATGAAACCTCTATGGTTAAAGCATGGTGCATAAGTAAAGCACCATTCCACAACCTAGAAAAACACACGGCCTTTTTACTGTCAGACAGAGGGCGGTTGTCTAGAGAGAGAGAGAGTGTAGGGCGGGAAGATCTTGATCTGAAATGGATAAGCTATTAAAGTCTGGATCTGAAAAAATGTAAAATGTTCCCAACTATACTTTAAACACACAGATGCACACAGGTGTTTTCACAGACACACACAGTGTGACAGTCAGAGAGATATGTTAATGAGACCAGGCCATCTGCAGTACTAATAATCCTTTCTTTGCCTTATCAAGTGGGCTTGTTAAACCACATTTTGTCAGGGATGATATTTTCTCTCTGCAGGAATTATGTTGAACGCTAAATTATTGTCACAGATATAGTGATTTTTAGTGTGATCATAATCACCCAAGCAGGTGCAGCTAGCCGTGTCGGTGTGAAAAAAGCTGTGCATGAACCAATTAATGTAAAAGACACCAGAGCATGAATAATTTCTCACAACTTCTACAATTCAGTGATTTTCCATCATAAAAATAACTTTTGAAGGTATAACAATGCTTTATGCTCTTTACAGCTCAGCAGAGAAATAATTCTGTACAGGATATGGAGCCATTGTGTGTGTGTGTGTGTGTGTGTGTGTGTGTGTGTGTCAGTGTGTCAGATGGCTGTCTGTGTAAGGCCGAGTAAATCTTGAACCACATCTTCTCAACAAGGTGATCCTACGTGCAGATGCAAACTGTGACTTTGTCGAGTCTGACATCCTGCTTCAAAATATGAAACACTTTGTCAGTTTCCAGTAAAATACTGCAGCATGAAATACTGGATGCAACAGCACGCCTCAATCACACTTCACTTGGAACGACCAATATCCAAAATTGTAGCATGCTAAACATTGTGATCAGTGAGTTTAGAAGTTTTCATTTATGCTGTGAAGCTATGTTCTCAAGCACTTTATTGGTTTCTCATTACATTGTATACAAATTTAATGATAAAATTGAGTAAAAAGGGGCAAAAAGGAATCAGGAAAACAAACAAACAATGGAAGTTGCTGAAGAATAATTTGATTTTATAATATTAATTTATTAGTTCTTTATTTTTTCTTTCATTTCTTTGTTTTTATTATTATTATCATTACTCCCATAATGTAAAGTTGCAATTTTCCGATCACGATGTTGAACCCACATGGGCCATCACATATCATTAAGCTTATATGAAGGTTCTAGAAATGATAGGTCTTCAGTCGTGTGACAATGTTTATAGCTGATGGTAATTTTTCCACAATAACAGATTTATTTTTAATTTTTTTATTTTTACCCTTTACTGTCCAGTCCACTGAAGTCCTTTGATGAGGAGGAGAGACAAACACACACTGCTTTCCTTTCAGTGAATGTTGTCTGTGTGTGTGGGTGTGTGTGTGTGTGTGGTGGGGGGGGTTGGTGCTGTTCCTCACATTACAGAGCTTTTCATAATCCCTTTGGGAGCTCAATTGGTTGTGTGTGTATGTGTGTGAGTATACACATTTGTTTGGGTCTATTATGTCAGCTGGGACGGCCTATGTAATACATTGTGCAGCACGGCATTACTGCATGATGTGTGGGAGGGCAGGTCAAGCACAGGCTGTTGTGGCAGTTTGGGTAGAGCCAGTGTCTCTCTCGCTCTGTCTCTCTCTCTCTCTCTAACTCTCTCTCTCTCTGTATAATTGTATCTGTGTAAGTAAATAACATTCAGTGCGGATGTGTCTTGAGAGGGCCGTGGAGCAGTATTTACTGGTTTGCCACATTCACAGTCGGTCAGTGAGAGAGAGTTTGTGAATAAGCAGAGGCTGCTGTGTTTCTCTGCATCAGCACCGCAGCCTAGACGCTTATTCCTCTGCAGCAGCAACACCACTACAGGACAGTATGTACCCAGATGAGAATGAGACGGTAAGACAATTTCTTTGTCCTTGCATGTGTATTGGAACTATAGATCATGGTCAAAGTATTTAGAAATACAAAACCAGAAATTTTGCATACCTATAACTTAATGCAGGCAGTGCTCATACAAACCCGCCACCTAACAGTGGACTAAGAGACAATACATTTTCATTAGATAAGCTACTGTACTTGCACGTTTCACATGGCACGCGTTGTCACTCAGTGAGTTTATCATGCAAACAGAAACTGCTGAACCTAAAGTTATCTTCCCAGGCATAAATGCTGTCAGTCATACACGCACACAGGGCTTATGTGACCATTCCCCTTTTCCCATTATGCCTTCCTTTCTCTCTCTTTCACACACAGCCATCCACATCACAGCTAATCTTGCAGGTTTGTTCTAAGGCTCAGCGCAGATTTGTGTATTATCCACATGTTCAGCTTGAACACTTACAGCGATCTATCACATTGATGAAAGAAACCGGAGATATCTTTTTTTATTGAATCCATTATATCACCAGCCAGAAGGAATGAAAGGGAATTCAGTTGTGTACTGAGATCTTCAAAGTAATGATGGCATGCGACAGGATAGCAAAGAGGATGCACTAAGCACTTGCCATGCTTCATTACATAAGCCCCAGCTACGTAACATTTGTTTGGACAGCTGGCTGGTGAGATGGGCTCGAGATGAGAGAGGGTGAGGAGAAAGCGGTGTGCTAGTCAGAATAGTTTGTGATATTTATATGTGGATATTTCATTTACCCTTTACATAAATAGTGATTCATAGTCCTTACGCTCAAAATGTTTTTATATCTAACATCAAGATCTAAATAAGTGTCATTTAGCGTCATTAGTAACATTAATGGATTCTATTGGAATTATCCAGCTGCTATATATTTAATTCTAACAATTTTATTTGTCATTACACATACACTGTCGCTAAGCGAGGTGAATCCTGCTTAAACCGATATGCATATCTGACTGCCCACTAATTTCCTATGCCATCATAAATGTTTGCTTGATGCCCTGCCCATGTACACTCACACTTGCCTGGGTGACGACTTTGTGCACTTTAATTTCTCCCTTTCCAAAAGAGTTTCTTTGTGTGCACTTTGTCCTCAATGAAGTTCTGAGTCACAGATGATTAATGTGCCAATATAGCTGCTTGGTTTTTAGTTTTACATTTATTCTAGTTTTGCTCAAAACATAATCTACTATAAAAGACATGAAATTCATTTAATAAGTTAATCATTTAAAAGTCTAGTGAAGTGTTTATCTGAGGGACATTGACTTTTTAAGAAAATAGGAAGTTGTCAGACTTTTCAGATAAGGTAATGTAATTTAACTTTACTAGCGTAAGAGTAACGGTGACCTCGCTTTTCAAGGCATAGAAAGCACAGAATGTAGAGATGGGGAAAATGTGTAGGAGCTGCTCATAGATTGTTTTGGACTAGCACGTCACTGTTTCATAAAAGAGGACTATGAACGCTCATCAGTTGCACTGCTTTAGCCTTCAATTAAATAGACCCACTTTCTTAGAGCTTAGACTGTCTTTCTCATAGTCGTCACAAGTTCAAGGTTTGATGTGAGTAGGTCAGTGCAGTTTTGATGGATTCATTACCACGTAGCCTTAGTGTATGCTCTTGGTTGGTTCCTGCAGTCACGTGGAGAAGAGGTCATGGGATAAAGAAGCCTAGTTGTACATTGACAGTATGTGCCCGTCTGAAGCAGTATTCTAATGTTGTAGGGTAGATATGTATGATGGAAAATGGTTCCATTTGTGGTACTTTTTTTCTAATATATGATCTGACAGCCAATCCAATATACCCATTGCTCTAATAGATAATATTAATGTAATATTTTCACATCAAAAACTTACATATTGTGGTTTTAAATTTGTTTATTTGACCCTGACATGCCATAATGATTAATAAGTGATAAAACAATAAAATGCTCGCCTTCGGTAAACACATGTCTGTTGGTTTGCACCTGTTGCTGTGCATCTGGTAGTTTACTTGGATGTTTCTATGCTTTTCTTATTGATTAAATAATTAATGTTGGGTGACAGAGTAAATTTTATTGTATTGACACTTTCATTAAGGTGAGATTTGGTTGATTACCAAGCTAAATGCTAACCACTGCATACCCCTGATAACATTGACGACATTGTGCTGTGATAATGGAGTATACATAAAAACAATAACACTCATGCAACACTCATGGACAAAAGCCAAACTAGTGCCTCTACTTTAGAACAAACACCCGCCACTAATGAAAGCCTCGCTTATTTTTACTTGGTTGAGTGTGTTGTCTGACTCACGCTAAAGTTGATCGGTCTAAAGCTGTACAGTTATGTGAGCCTCTAGAGATTCAAGAACACTTGAGTCATGTGGCTCAGTGCTTTGTTGGGCAGTTTTCACATCTCTTATGCCCTTGTAAGGGAACTTGCTCCCAAACGCACTGTCTGGGACATTTGTAGCAATAGTTTGTATCTAATTTTACCAGATTAGTATGAGATTAATGGGTTGTTCCTGAAGGTTGATCTGAATATCTTTCTTTCTTCTCTACCTCCTACTACTTCCTGGTGATTCAGAATGTGTTTAACAGATTTCCTGTTTAACTTGTGTGTTTGACAAATCAATTGTTGTGCCCTTGCTAACCACGGTTTACTGAGTGGGAAACTTCCTCAAGAAAGCAAGAACAGTCATGACAGATATGGCAATCATGATGTGCAGTTTCATACCAGTCTCACGAGCACATTGTTATGCTTTATATGGGATGACATGATTGAAGTGGACAACATTGGCTGATACTGAGCTGACGAATGAGTTGGGCTGTTCAGATGATATGCATCTTCACAATAGTTTCAGTAACTGCAGATGCCATACGAGGTTATAACTGAAGTAAATGTTTTAGTTTGTGATTATGTATGCAGTCTATTGGTTTTCAAAGAGCCGAGCAACGTGTAATGTTATAAGGGAAAATCAAAGTTTAATCTCATTATCTCAAACTCTCTATAGTTTTGATATGTTGTATTGGTTTGCTTCTGTTGAATCTTCCACTTTGCTCTGTGAACAAGCCTGAAAGCCTTTTCATTTTCTTTATAAAAATGCCTTAATGGGACTTCTAAGTCTACAGTGTGCTTTTCATTACATATGTAATGTATATGTATTGGACTTCATGAGATATGCAGTATACTGAGGCATGGCTGTAAATATCTGTGGAATGTTCTGCTGTTTGGAAGGTGCACTTTTAAACACAGAGAAAAGCAGGTGAGCCCCCTTTGTCTTGTGGAACTGGTTTGAGGTGAGCAGGTTTCTGTGCCTTGTTCACAGTTGCTGCCTGCAGACCGAATTTCTTCATGCTCACTTTCATACATTTAATTCAGTTAAGACCTGAAATACAGGTTCAAGCCAAGTGAATGGGTGTATGCTGAGTAGGGAAAAGCAAACATTTTTTCAAGCACAGTTATTACATCTGGCTGAACACCTAATGAAATATGGAATGCGTCTTGTCTGTTATTTTATATTGGACTGTGTTTGGGAATTAAATTAGGTCTTCATCTTGTATAGTTGTGCTTTGAGCCTTTCCCCTCACTGTCAAATGCACAAGAAGGCTACAAACAATCCTACAACATCTACTGAGTTGGCAGAGGAGGAGTCAAACACATCATTTATGTCTATTCACAACCTGCTCTCTGATTAGCTGTGCTGTAATGATTATTCCAGTTTATTTATGCCACTTCCATTATTTTGTTGTGGTTGCTGGCATGTTGTAAAAGCAGCATATAAATGATAATGTCAACGGGGGTCATGTACACATTTTAAAAATTTTACACAAAGGGGCAACAACAAAACAACTTTTAAAAGTGTGAATCTTTCCTGTGAAATGCAACAGACTAAAGTATAACAACAACATTTAAATCTCTTTTTGCCATTTGAAGGCTGCAGGAAGCAGCAACAACTTCTGTCATTCGAATGTGATATCTAGTGCGTGTTCGATCTTCATCACTGTCTGGCTGACAGCCTCATATGCAATAAGCTGTCCAACAACTCGCTTACCGTTTTTTTTCTCTTTTCATATCTACCTTAGCTCAGGGGCACATCACCAAAAATTGTGCACCGTGTTTGTTGAGTATAAAAATACCAATCCCTGTCCACTGAATCTATATGACCATTTTCTGAAAAGCGTGGATGAGGTAGGAGACCTGTTAGGTAAGAACTGGCTTAACCAAATTTAACACCGGTTAACACATCGCTATCGTAAGTTTTTTGTGGCCACATTCCAGACGTTCAGTTTAACAGGTTGGAACAGGTTTGGGAAAGCAGCAAAATACCTGCATGTGACACATTTCTCTGTTGACTTTCCTTCAGTGCTCCATAGCTGCTGCGGTGTTTAATTTCTTTGTACCTATTAGTATGACTTTGCACTAATTGCACGCTAGATGCAGCCAGTAGTTCCCATGTCAGTTGCTCCACATTTAATTGCTTCATCTACTGAATGTGAAATATCTCTCCAGGGTTGGTTTCCTGAGCACAAATCCTCTTTTCTTTCACATTCATAAAGTTTTACACATGCACATTTGTGCCTACAAGCACCCCAGTATAACTCAAATCCTCTCTATTGGCCACTGAGCAGCCCAAATAGAACTTCCTTGCGCAACTGAACTTAAATCAACAAGATTAATTCAGCACACGTTCTGCCAAACAAAACACCTGTTTCTCCAGCTTTTATGGCTAGACATCAAATATGGTGGTTCATGGTTCAAGAGACAATATCTAACCGTCCTTACTGGCGTGGGAATGGCAACAGATCACAGAATACAGTTAATTTAAGTTAAGTAATTTAAGTTAATGCTTCAATCAGAATATAATATCCTGGTATATACTTAGAAAGCAGGAGAATACACACTTTTAAAATGACTTTTAATACCAATCAGAGAGGGGCAAATGTATGTAAAGTATAGCCAATGGGCAACTCATTCATAATTATTGGTGTATGGACACCTTACTCAAAAACGTCTCTGGCTGTGTTGCATCATATAGGCTTCTCCACATTGAGAAATGTGTCCCAGTCCATTTCCAACGATAGCTCTCTGCCGTGTGATTGATAAATAATACAGTAAAATGCTAAAATACATCAAGCAGAGCCTTTGTATGCAGCAGTACTTATTTTATTAGTCTAATTATTGTGTACTTTTGACCATTAAGTGTTTTTACAAGCAGAGGTCCTGACATGCCACAGCCTGAGTGTGGAATCCATCTCTCTGCCTCAGTCTGTCTCATACCAGCCGTATATTCTCCTCCTCCATTGAAAGGTGTGTTGTTGAGGCGTGCAGCGCCAGGATATCAGGACACGTGGCCTCTTCCAGTAGCTGGAGGAGGTGGAAAGTGTTTGTGAGTTGATGTTTCTTTCTTTTTTTCTTCTTCTCCACATTCTTTGACGTTTACAGTGGCAGGTCAATACAGGAGTGCCTGTGAATCTGTGTTGTTGAAATGGGCTGAGTAAGACCACGTCTGAAAAAGGAAAAGATGAAGAAAAAAATTTAATACAGAATTAAACAAAAACTAATGGCACTAATGAATGAACTAATGACAGACTGATATGACATTAAAAAAAAAATCAAATAGCTCTGAAGAAAAAGCACAGCAGTGTTGGCCTGTTTTCTTGAAGCAGCTCTCTGACCGCTGTCCTGTTGTCTAACTGGGATACCCAGTGATGAATGAGGAACTTGCTGGAGACGCAGCAGTCTAACCTACTTGGCGTAGATTTAGTACCTAAAACCAAAAGCTGAGGTCTGTCATACATACAAATGATTTTGAAGAATTTTCACAGGATGATAAATCTTTGATATTTAAAATTGGTGCAGAATTTTATGATTTACCAATTTTAAACTGTAAAATATGTATTAGGAACAAGTTAATATTTAATCCAGAATGCCATTAGTGTGAGGATTTCCAGGATTGTAACTCAAATTGTAAAATTGTAGGCTCTGGTATGATAGTAAACAGGCTTCACTTGTCATGCCTCAGTTCTGACTCACTATTTTCCAATGCCCACTCATTTATGAAGCCCGCTGTATGACTATCACACACAACTATTGCATCTTATACGCTGAATGCATGGTGTTTAGTGGGTAGAGTAGTACATATTCCAGTATTTGTAAACAGCATGGTTACTTTCACATTTTTAGGTAACCTGTT
The DNA here is from genome assembly GCA_900303265.1 of Brotula barbata. NCBI lineage: Eukaryota > Metazoa > Chordata > Actinopteri > Ophidiiformes > Ophidiidae > Brotula > Brotula barbata. The sequence goes on along the minus strand of OMNV01012097.1, from coordinate 28,950 downwards.
CTCAATGGATAATGCTGTTCTCGTCCCATTTTTGTGTTTCAGATAAGGTTCCCAATTATTACATATCCATCCTTGACTCTTAAGTTTTTCACTGAACTGTATTCATCTTTTACTTTATTGACAACACAGATTTCTCATGCATAGGCTGTTTGCAGTACCTACATTTCCCTAGAACACCAGTGTCATCAGCCCGAATGGCATTTGACTTATCACCCACCCATTTGACCTCACAGCCTTTAGTAATGAGCTCAAGAAAATAATGTGGCTTTTCATGCGTCCTGTTGTGGGAACAAATGACTGTGACACTGGGGGATGTGTACTCCAAAGCTAGGAGATGGACACGGGTGGTTTTAGTGATCATTGCTATTGAGTTTCCCAAAGTCTGGTCCTCTGATTTAAATTCTCCATTGTGACCTCCTCATCTACAGAATGAACAAGTCTCAATTTTGCAGAGAACCAAGATAACAGGCAGAATATTTATGAATTATGGGCATATGAACACAAGATTCAGGATTGTTTTTCCTGATTGGGATCGACATAGAGAACCTTCAGCCTGGAATGTTATGGAAAATTGTCTTTCTATAAAAAACAAAAATTGGCTTTATTCGAGAAAAATCCTCTAATTGGATACCAGAATGAATTCTGTAAACAATCACTAGATTTTCGAGACAAATCATTTGTGTGCCGTATTTGTACTCTATGTGTAAGCTTCATTATTTTGCTGCTACTATGCTGTCAAAATGAAATGATCCACTTTCCCCTAAATTAATGTTTATTTTCATCCAACTCATGGGAATCTTTAAATATCTGGAATGTCTGTTTGCTGGTTAATCGGTGAGACATTTTCATGGGATTCCATTTGATGAAGCCGTTCCAATTGCGATAACAGATGTCTTATTTTTAGGGAGGCCTTAATCAAGACATGTTTATTTAAATGTTGTACTTGGACCCCATTCTGCCATTTAGTTATTTCTTGTCAGACCCTTTGCTTCAACCAGTGGCCTGAAGGCAGCTTTGTCGTTTTGAATGAATACATTTTACTTGGATAATTATTGCTCCCCACCAAGTCTGCTTTTATTTTGGTCTTTTACTCCAGCTGAGCAGTGCATCATGTCTGCTGGGTTAATGGGCACATAGCCTCATTCATATCTTTAAATGGACATCAAGACATCTGGATAGATGGCCTTGAAGGAACCGTGTCTGTGTTTGAAGGAATAATACACAGTCCTCTTCCTTCTCACTGGGTATGTTTTTAACCTATTCAGTGGACCCAGCTGGCCCATGGAGCTCAACAGTAAAGCTGTGTCACTTGTAATGTGATCTGACAAAATAGGCAGGGCAGGAAAGTTGTGCGCCTAACTCTCCAACACAGCGGTTTCCAAAGTACACTGGACCGTTTTTACAGCTTTGTTCATGCAGTGAATAAAGGAGAATGTGTTCAAACCAAAGTTTTAGTTGAAATCTTAAATTCTCCCGTTGTCTTTATTTCCAAAGACAATATGTACATTGTATATGTACATGAACTTTCAAAATAAAATGAATTCAACTAAAATGTACCAAATAGTCGTATCTGTTAAGTGCCAAATAATGGCTTAGATCTTTTGTTACCATTGTGAAAACTATCACTGTTTAAATTGTAACAGTATATGGTTAGTCAGCCCGTGTGAAAGCCAGGCTGTTGTACTTGTTTGGTCTCATGGACTGCTGAATAGGAAATGAACTGAATGTGTCCCAGCTGACACAACACTCTCCAATGAACTAATGTAGAAAGCCACGCCGGCAGTCTCATTAAGGGAATAAATAGATAGTTAGTAGTTTTATAAATTATCTACAATTATCTCAAGAATTGCAGATCTAGGATATCTGATTGTTTACTCAAGCATGTAAATTATCAGTTGTCATGTAAATCACCTCTAGGTGTATTTCCTCCTCTGACATTTTTCATTCATATGCTCATTTACCTCTCAGCTTTGTCACCGTTTCCTGCCTGTGCATTTGATCTGCTGTGACATGTTTGTGATCTTTAATGGCCTTAAAAGTCCAGTAAAGTTGCTAAGTAGCTAAATTGTTTTTAATTAGCACAGATGTCAGCCAGGTCTGATTTAGTTCCCAACTTAATGAGTATAAAGCAAGGTGCTGCTGAGAAAGAGTTTGTGTGCTAGACAAAGCACACTAGACAAGACTAGACAAAGTGGGACTCCGTAGGACTCTATTTTATCAGCAGTATGGTTGCACAATATTAACAAACTTGGTAGGTAGGCTGTAAGATCATATCAAGCTGTTTGAAAATACTTGATATTAACAAAATGTAATCTCCAAATCTCTCCCTCCTTTGTCCTCCCTCTATGAGCTCAGTCTGCTAGTTTAAGATAAGATGATTCAAGGTGTACAGGTCCATCAGTGGTGATTTAGATGTTGTATAGTGATTGGCCATTTATTTTGATATAAAACACACATCCAAATGCCTAATCTCATCAGTCTTGGACTTTTGAACTAGGATATAGTCAAAGATTATTTACTCGACCGTTAGATTATTGTGGTATAAGATTGTAGTAACCGAAATTGAAGAACATACACATTCACAGTGGCCCTATGAACAGTAAGCACTCCTAAAAAAAAAAACAATCTCCCCTCCATGCACTTCCTCCGCCATGAACATTTATACTTGGTGGACCGCTACGCCCTCTCACCCCTGCCAACCACTGTCATTAGCTGCTACCAGTCAGGTAGAAGTAATTAAGAGCAGATTAATCTTTGGTTTGAGGGTCGCAACCACTTTCTCTGCAGTGCGTTCTATTATGCTCTGTGGCCTCGAGTGATAACATCACAATAGCTCTGTCCTCATATATTTAACACAATTCAAGATACAATGTTGTATTTTATTGAAACTTAATGTTATGGTTGACAAATTTTCAATTATAATCCAGCCAATGTACAGTCTATTGGCAGGACAATACTGTTAGACCCAGTGTTGTTTTGATTTTATTGAACAAGACGCTGAACCTTTACCTACAAATCTGTCGTAAATCGCTCTCAGTCCGAATCAGGAACACCCAGACAAAAAACAAGTGTTATTTGAAAAACAGACTTTCCCCTCTTCAAATAGGTGATTGTGAGTTACGGCATCAACGATCCAGCCGGCAGGGAATTTACTCACATCCCCTGACGAGAGATCAGAGTAGCATCCAGCCAGCTGCTGTGCCAGACAGAAGCATATGGTCAAAGGCAAAAAGACATCCACATTCCTCTGGAAAACCCTGTATTTCCTGTGTCCCAACACGTCACTCTGTTTCTTCTCAGCGTCTTGCTCGTTACGTTGTGCAATCAGTCACATGTTCCAGAGAGTAGTCTGCTATTCTTGGTTTACTATAGTTGGTTTCACTTTGTGTGTACTGTTAAAATTACAAATGGTCTGCACCGGCCAGTTCTCTGAAGTATTTAACTTGATGAAACTTTTGTGTATCTTTTGCTTTCTCTTTTTACCCAGAACATATACATATATATATATATATATACATATATATCACTATGTAACTGTTACACACACATGATAATGTAGAAACATCGATTAATCACTTCCTATGTGCACTAACCAGTTCTCCAATGGATTTCATCTTATAAATCTTTGAATATGGAGGAATGTAAGCAGTCTGATACGGTATAGTTTGTGGTTTGTTGGGTGCGTGTAGCCTGACTGTAGTAAACCACATAAAGTCATTTAGGGCACAAACTCACCTCAGGTCCACTCTATGCACTTTTCTTCTTTTGTACATGATTGCACTCCCGTTACGTAATTGCCTGGGTGGTTCCAGTCTTCCAAGGCCTTTTTGTGTTGACCCGCAGTGTGTTTGGAAGTAGTTGGAATTTCTTCCCTTTTATTCCTTTCAGCCGTGTCATTACTTCAGACCCAACAGAATGAGCCACCAAGATACAATGGAGTTGACACAATTGTTGTTTATCAGGCTCATTTTTGAATTCAGGGCTCCCCTCCCTTTTGGTGTTTTTGATGAATTCTCTCCACTGTGTATTTCTGTTTCTCTCTCTGTCACATTGTCCTCCCTCTTTCCAGCTCATTTAGCTCAAGTATAATGTATTAGTCAAATTAATTGAAAACTTATGCATTTGAGTTTCCATAATCAAATACAAATCAAATGATATCTCTTGTTTGGATAGTATCTGAAAAGTACATCATATAGCAACTGTATTGGAAAACAGAAAATGCGATTCATAAATGAATACAAAGATATGTTTAATATGTTAAAAGTAGAACATCACACCTCAATTCAACACGCTCAGATCTTTAACAAGCTACTTGTGTATACAATAATATTAAGCTTGGTGTCCTTAAGCTATAGCGTGAGGACACTCAAAAGAGAATATGTGAAGAAATGTTTACTAATTATGTTGTATATGGGTTTGACCACAGCCATATCAGATGTTTGTCGCTTGCCAACACTGTTTGGCTTTAAACACAGAAAGCATTGAAATGTACCTTTGACCCAATGTTACCAAATACTGAATGAACAAGGAAGTAGTGGAGAGGTAATTGTTCTGTCTGTGTGTATCTGTGGGCATGTTTGTACATGTGTGTGAACATGTATCTTAACTCACACACTTGAAGGCACCAGCCTCTGAGTGTGAGTAGTACTTATGTGTGAGTATTTGCTGGTGTGTATGTTTTGTGTTTGCATGGCCCTAGTCACTGTGGTATGCGGCAGAGCAGGTTGGTCTGTATCACATGGAAATGGAAAAAGAGCGGACGTGACAGGAAGAAGTTCCTTCCATGCTACCTCAATGGCTCCACCCTCTTCACCAACTCTGCTCCCAGGCTGCCACCTAAAGGACACTGCATTCTGCTGTGACCCTCTGACACATCAACTTGCTCTTACACCCTAAATTATTGTTATGCAATTGGTGTAATATTCTGGCATAGACTGTAATCAAAGTAATGGTAACAGATGACATAATAGATTAATTTATTGTTTTTGGACCAAAGTTTCATGATAACAGGTAATAATGTAACCTGTACACGCTATAGAAACATGCCTCATTTTGTCTTTATTGACTCTTTCTGGATGCTGAACCAGTTATTATGCTGTGATAGAGTTACAGGCTGTTCTAAATTGCCCATGCACTCCCTGGAATTGGCACAGTCACTCTCCATCACTTCCAATTCTCTGTCTGGGGTGCCACAGGCCCAGGCCTCTGTCTGTGACCACTAGTGTTGTAGGTGTAGCTGTGTGTACTATGTGTGTGTCACAGGTTAATGTTAATAGGACTGATTATTTAAGGTATCTTCACGATGGGTTTTCCTCCTCATAACCAAGCATTCTGGGACGTTTAGTCCTAAGGACATTAAGAGGTCAACCTCTTTAATGGCCTACTGTGGTTGAGTGGGTTTGGAGTCCTGTATTGATTATGTGTTCAGTCTGTTCAGAGCAGATGTCCAGCACCATCTGCTCAGGAAACTTCCACGGCTGCAATAGGGTTAGAAAACACCCTTTGCATTTTTAATCTGCCAACCTGGTGACACAGCCTTGGGTACATAATGTTGCTTGACAAAGTGATATTGCTGCAGCCATGGGAAGATCCGTAGCTATGATGGTCTTGGTGGTTTTTATATCTTTTATAGCCAGAACACGTTTCATGACCTTTAACATATGTAATACCCTGAACAAATAATTAATATTGAATTTGTGATGCATCATGATAAGGTGTCTAGCAGTACGTTATTGCATTGACAGTGGCATCAATATCTCAATGTGTTCTCTTGTGATAACTGGGGAGGTGATTCTTCCTTTGTTTAGACATCTGATTTCTGAACTGATCTATTTAGCGGTACTGGCAGTTTATCGCAGTTTGATATTTGAATGATTAAAAACACTGCGGACTTGGTTAAACGCCATATCATATCAGCTGCCTGTAAAGCTCCTCCTAATATTTCCTCTGAATATAGGGCATCACCATTTGTTAATGTTGAACTGTGATACTACCTAACTGGCTTAAAGGTCCGTTGACTTCCAGGACTTCCCCTTTGACTGATCCATGCCCTGTATCACATGTTCACTCAGCTGTGTGGAGGCTCCACAAAAGTGTCATCAGTCTTACACTGTATACAGCAAAGAGGTCGACAGCCTAAATCAAGTTCAGAGCTGGGACAGCAGCCATGATCCGTTGGAGAAGTCTGCCTTGCCTTATCATGTTTACCATCCAATGTAATACTCAGTCCAGTAAAACTTACATTTTTAACTTTTGAATAGTGAGATCTAGTGATTTATTCAAGTGCGTAACATAGCAGCAGGTGCAAAGAAATCTTCCCTGTGTCCTCTGGGCTTCACCAATGGACTTTAAGTCTCCTAACCTGTCTTGAACAGTTGATAGGTGGAACCGCAAACTTTTTAGCTGTGCTTACACAGTATATGCATTAGGATAAACCACAACTCTTGAACTCCAGGGTGGCTTCATCACACGTCTGTTTTTTCTTTTTCTGCAAGCTATAACCCCAGCAGGTGTGTTTTTGCCTCGTATCTTCATCTTATTGAACAGCCCACATCTCAGGGTTCTTCTGTTTGATTCACGTTGGTAACTCCAGCTGTTTGCTCTGCTCCTGCATTTTTCATCCCCATTGATCCCCATGCAATAAGACATCACAGGTTTGGTGTTCGGAGGCCTCGGGCCATTGGCATTATTCATGACTCTGCCCTGTTGCTCCCCAGCCCGCTAGTGTCTCTCTAATGCCGGCATGAAAAAATCATGTCAAAAAGCCCATGGACTTCATCAGCGGTGCGTCAGGTTTTTGCCAGGAAACTTTTATTTCTTTTTTTAACTGGCTACAGTGCCTTGGTCTACTTGCCATAGTTTATGCTGAAATTCACCAGCACTTTGAACAATCAACAATTAGCTATTGTAAGTTTTTAAACAAAATGTAGTTGGTTATTGGCCAAAATAAAATCTTCCTTGTCTTTAGAAATGGGTGACAAATTAAAATATGCCTTTTTGTTGTGATCAAGTTAGCAAACAAATGTCACATATCAGTCAACCCTGAAGAGTTTACTTTAACCCGTAAGTGTTTAGGACACATCTTGATAGCTTGTTTTCTAGTTTAACTTCCTTATTTCCAGCGGACATAGGTCACCACAGTCGCTTCCTTCCCTCATGTCACTTCACTGCTCCAGGGTCAGTTATCTTGACCTTTCACCGCTTTGATTTGCACTCTTGTTTGAGTAAAGAATCGTCTCATGTCATGTATTGACTAACTAGCTACAATTTAATTATTTTATCAATCGTATGGTTATTGTTGTTATTGTTAGCTACTGGATGACTGGAGTATCCTCCATATCTATCTATAGATTACTTAAACACTTCATCCCTTCTGATATCACAGATGAATTAATTTTTGAAACTGCTACTGTTCTGTTTTGCAATGCTTCCAGATATCAAATATGGTAGTATCAGTTTTTGGAAAGATGCTTACAAAATGATGCATATCTTGAATGTTGCAATTATGATGTGGTGGTGATCATCAGCAATAAAACTTGATGAAATAAAAGGATCACGTACAGTATACAGAGATACATTATACTATGGTATATTGCGATTTGCGTTCGTATGACATAAACGGTATATGTATATATATATACATACAAATTAATGAAGTATTTGCTCATGGTGTTTTTTTTGTTTTTTTTAATGATTGTCTATTTTGCCATCTGCCATCACAGCCTCTCATTGTCCATGAACTGCTGTCTGACTACAGAAGAGTGACTCACAGGTCCACGTCTCTTTATTCCTCTCCCTAACAGACGTTGTCATCCGGACAGGGACACTTGGATTCTCCTGTCTACACAAACCTCCAGGAACTGAAGATTTCTCAGTCCAACGTGCCACCTCTGCCCTCTGGCTCCCCCCTGCATGTGCTGGGTGACTGGGAGACCCACAAAGACCAGAATGGAAGGCACTTCTACTTCAACCACTCCACACAGGAGAGGACCTGGAAGCCACCTCGGGCCAAAGACTCTGAACACCAATACACCAGGCACTCTCGGGGCGAGACCTATAGCACAGGAGATAGCTCTGAGGTACAGACCACATGCAGAGGGTCACATGCTAATGCTCACACACACACACACACACACACACACACACACACACACTTTTCATGCTGGCATAACACAGAACCTTCAGTTACTACACTGTTAGGGCCAGAACAATGGCCTCTTGTTCCAATTTGTGAAAATTAAAAGGTAACTTAAAAAAACCAAAACAAACTGTTGCCAGTCTTCAAAATGAAATTTTGGTTGTTTGGTTAGCAATTATCATTAGGAGAAACTTACATTTGACACACAAGCGTCATTGTGTGTTGTCTTATCTGAATGTCACTTGATTCCCATTCCACAACTTAAATCTAAACTGGACCGTAATGTTAAAAATGTCCAGTTGTTGCAAAATAAAATCAGGTCACACATATTCAGAGCTGTGACATTGCAGACAAATGTTCAATACATACAGTAGCAAATACAACCAGGTAATTGTCAGATATAAGGACAGTCTAAAGCATAAAGCCAAAAAAACAATTCCTAATGACAAAAAGCTGAAGGTCTGCATAAGATCAAATACACGGGCAGTCATTGCCTTCACTTAACGATGTGTTCAATATGTCGACCGCTGTTTCATTACAACGGCTGTACCACACTGCCACCTACAGATTAAAGGAGGTACTGTCTCACCCATTCACTGCAGCAACCAACTTCTACATTTCACACGGCCTGAATTCAGCTGAGGACATTATTGATTTTTGACTCTCTTGGTGTCTTTGGCTCTTAACATTACATTTCTGTTTTAAAGTGGTGCTGGGACATTTCTTAGAGCTATCAGCTGTAAGTGCATACGTCTCTTTTCTCCTCTATAACGCCCTGGTGAAAGATGCCCTCTCTTCCTTTCTCTTTCTCTGTACGGTAGACAACTCCCCTCTCTCTCTCGCCTTCTTTCCTCCCGCTCCTCTCGCTCTCCATCGGTCGTCTCCAGCCCCTATCGTCGGAGGACACATGCCTCAGCGCCTACTGTAGCCAATCAGACAGCCAGTATGGCTCACCACCACGCGGTTGGTCAGAGGAGATGGACGAGCATGGGCACACGCTGTACATCAGCGACTATACTAATGAGAAGGTACCAGCTGTACAGGGTTGATCTGCTGTCCCACTATTCTGATGATTTCTGGGCTTGCTTGGGTGAGCGGGCTTGACTGATAGTGAATGTCTGAGTGTTCAGTTTCCTCCACAGTGATTTGGCAGAGGTTTGTCACAAGAAGCCAGCACTACAAGAGGAAAAGGATAACGCAAATTATGATTGTAATGTTTGTGCTGCATCATACAATGGAACCCACTCTGTGACCTTGAATTTAATTAAGAATTTACTAAATAAACTTTGATTTGTTTGCTCACCACCTTTCAAAATGATGAAGTCCTATTGGACAGTAAGTAACAGTAATCTTATTGTACAAATACCTTCATACTAAAGGGTCAAGACTGATGTTTCTCTTTTGGTTTGTGTGTTTGTCCCTGTGTGTGTGTGTGTGTGTATCACCAGTGGATAAAGCATATTGATGACCAGGGCAGGCCTTACTACTACAGTGCTGATGGTGCCAGGTCAGAATGGGAGCTGCCCAAGGTAAGCCTGTAGCAAAACTTCCTCCAAAACACAAATCTCTGATTAAAGTAAAAGCTGTAGCAGGCCGCCTTGCTTGTTGGCACACAGGAAGAACTGCAGCATTTTTTACTTAAATAACCAGAATGTGATGTGTCACCGGGGAACTAAGCATACTACACATTAGTTCATTGCTTCTCGCTGACAATATGTTGGCAGATGGGTTATACACACAGATTGATTTTCATTGAAATATTGCACCATTCGCTGTTGCAGTGCTGCTTTGTTATTTAAATGGTCTCACTTTTTTTGGTTTATGACTCCTTAAATCAAAGAATTGTCTACTTGACCCATCATCACAGGTTGACTATGACCATGAACCAACCAATCTTCCTCTGTCACCCATTCATGTCGCAGTAACAGCTTCATAATTGATACTTGGGTAGCTAATTGGTGAATAACTAATTCCCACTTCCCTCCCTCCAGTACAACCACTCCCCTACACAGCCATCAAAAGAAGTTCCAAAGAGTCACAGTCTGGACAGGAGACAGGTGGAGCCCATCGTCCTGACCAAGTGGAGACACAGCACCTACATCCAAGATCCCAATGACAAGGTCTGACACCCGTACATATCTCTATTCTAAAGAGAGCTACCTAAATAAATGTTTCATTGATAGTATAAAAAACCCCCAACATTTCCACTGTAAAAGGAATCTTAAAATCTATGTTTTCAATCCCCAAAATTTGTGCTCATTAATTATTCCAATTCATCGTTGTATGGATTAAAAGTTGTGCTAAAAACGAATGAGCTTTTTGTAGATTCAGCTGTTGATCAGACGTGTTGTTATCAATAATCTCCACTGCTAAGATGTATCATGAGTGCAGAGTTTCAGTTACAGACTAAATTTTTTCCAGCGGCTGCTCAAATCCAGGCGTTTTCGCGCAGGCTCTGCTCGTCTACACCCATACAGACAGCAAGTCAGTAGCATGTTCATCCCCCGTCACCAACCAATCAGAGCCATCTCATTAAATCCGAGCGGATAATCACCTTGCATGTTAGTGATCACTGGAACAGGAATGATAATACATCTTTTTTTTTTTCCATTGCCAAATTTGGCTGTGTCCAACCTGATTCCTTGAGCTGATTAAACCTGTTCCTTTTAATCACTCAACCAAGGAATTCAATTTTTAATCATTAAATTATGTATTTTGAGAGTTTGGACACAAATGATTTGTCTCCAAATTGCAGATCTTAAAGAAGGCAAGTAAATTTGAGAATTTTAATAAATATTTGCCCGCTCATATTAATTTGAATACTTTTGTGACTTGTGGATACAACAAAGGTATACTCACACACTCTACCACTACATTCTTTGTCTGTCTGTGTCTTCTTCACCTCACATGTTCTCATTAACATTTTGTTGTTGCTCGATGGATCTGTGTGTCATTCATCCCTGTCTCCACAATAGGATGCACTTCTCAGCCCTCCTGACTCTGACTCCTGCCCTTCATCTCCCAAGTCCCCCACCTCTGTTAGTATTCCCATGTGGCTCTGTACGGCGTATACATTGAAGGATTCAAACTGGCCATGGCTATTGGCATTATTACAAAATGCAGCTTATTACAGGGTTCCTACACTGATTTGTGACATGAAATTGACTAGGAAAAGAAAGGAAACTATGGAAAGAGCTAGTTGTTCAGTCACAGTGTGAGTACAGATACAACTTTATTTGGATTCACATGCTTTCACACCTATGAGTCCACTTGAATCACACCTTGATGCGATTATCTCCTTAGTGCGGTTTGTTTGGACAGGTAAGAAAGCAGCACTCACAAACTAAAGCAACCGTTATGAGACCGTTTGCTGCAGATGGTTCAGAGTTATACCTGGCACAAAAACCTGCCAATCAATTACAGGAATGGACTTGTGGAAAGTTTGGAATTTCAAATTTAGTGTAGAAACCCTGTTAATAGGCAATACTGATGGGTAAAATTGCCCAAGAAAAGGCTTGGCTAGGTTAATTAAATCACAGTGGAGCTTTTTTGCTAAAGAGCCATCAAACAGATTGTTGGGAGGATTTAGCTTTTTCATGGGTGCATTAACTAAGTATGTTGCTCCCAAAATTGTCCCATATGTCACAATCTGAAAAGGCAAAGTGCTTTGGCCAAAAAGGAAAAGGCAGCTGTACTATTTTTTGCTTTTGGCCATTCTAATGCATTTTAATCTGGTGTGTTTCTTTACACATTTGTATTTAGTACACTTCGCTTTAATAAATGGTTTTATCCAAGCAGAAAGGTGTGACTGGTGGTGGGTGTTTGGTGGTGGAGGAGGTGTTTTCAAATTGAGCTGCTTTTGTCGCAAGATACAAAGTTAATGCTTACCTTACCTACGCCACGAGCTGGCAGTTGTGCTTGGTGCCAGTGATGATGTCTGTAATGTTCTTTCTTCCATATATATGTCATTATGCTAATGTTTCTTTTTGTTTGCAGAGCTCTGAGAAATGTGGTATCCTCAATGTGACAAAGATTACCGAGCATGGCAAGAAAGTACGGTGAGTAGCACTAACTCAGTTTGATCAGCATTACTATGAAGCAGTATCTTGTTGAGTTCAGCCCTACACTGTACTTTTCACACTTCCACCAGTAATTGGTTCAGATTTCCTTACTTTACACAGTGTTTGTGAAATATGCTTGGCAGGAAGAACTGGACCTCTTCTTGGACTGTACTTCAAGGTTCCACATTGCTGTTTGCCAAAGGTCAAGGAGGCGGAACTAGCTGGGTGAGTGGAACAAAGCCTTTTTCTCTCATGGATTCTGTTTTACATGGCATAGCAAAGGCCCATCGTATCTGCCTAGACTCACTCAAAGGAACAAGGAAATAACGCTCCGCACATTCATGGCCACTGAAATATGGGATAAGGACCAGTCAGTCAGCATTTCTATTCTGTTTTGCTGCTCTTTTTACATTCAAAGCCCTCCTCCAGTGACATCGTCAAACTGTTCATATCATTTAAGTTTTCCTAATTTTTATGTTGTCCTGAAGAAATCGATTGTAATATCTTAACCAGTCCCACCTTAAATGAGGCTCACAACCAGAAAGTGAATCTTTATTCATTCTACAGGGTTTAGTTGAGCCCAACTTGCATTCTAAACCTATGATTTCTTTTCTTTTGTAAAAATGTAAGCTGCTGTTAAGTCACTGGAGGGGAGTTAAAGTTGATTTCTCTTTCCTGGATGTTTCCTTCTTTCCATGTGTCCATCTGTTCATCCCTGGCTTCACTCACACATCTTCCTATCCATCCCTCCATCCCCACATGCAGCCATACTACCACAGTGGCTCCTTTCCTGAATTGCTCCTGTCACTGTTGAGTAACTGGATGCCGTCAGCTAAGCGGCGTCCTGCTGTCTCCTATGGCTACTCTGGGCCCAGCCAGACCTCCTCTGTATGTGCTTCCTCTTCCTTTTGTGTGCTCCCCTCTCTTCTCCTCCTTTGCATGTCACTTACCTCCTATTTCTCACGCTCTGGATATTTCTATACTTTGGATAGGGAAAATTATTTTACGCAATTTTAATTCTTTATTTCATTATTTCATTGGATTTTATTTAATCATACAGTTTTCTGAGACAACTCTGGGGTGAAAAGGCTGCCATGTTAGGAGCAGTTGTAGTTACAGGCACACTATAATTACAGTTTGTAGTTAGTAAATCTGTGAGATAAGAGATAAATACATTTCATTCAATTAAACAGCCCCATTGTGTTACCCTGCCTTTCCTTTGATTCATTCCCTCTCTCCACCTAGTTTGGTGGAAGTCAGTCCAAGCCAGAGTTCACTGTGGATCTGAGGGGAGGCTCAGTGGAGTGGGCTTCCAAGGACAAGTCCAGCAAGAAACACGTCTTAGAGGTAGGAGAACAGCACAAATCCACACTGAGAATTGGTAAATAAACCTGAAATGGATTTCAATGGTGGGTCGCAATGTTTGCGTCTGTCTTGGTTTGCAGCTCAAGACTCGACGGGGCACGGAGCTATTGATACAGTCAGATAACGACGGCATTGTCAGCGATTGGTTCCGAGCACTACAGGACACCATCAGCACCCACGTGAGGATCAATGAATTTAATATCATTTAAATTATCATCATATCAAGGTTGACTATTACTTTAAAACAATCTGCTCGCTGTCTTCAGTTATGATCAGACTGAGATGATAGCATGCTGAGAATCCAAGGTACAGGAAGAGGTGCTAATGACCAATCCTGTACGTGTGTCTATCAGGCCTGGGAATCAGATGAGGCAATCGAGGAGGACATGCCCGAGTCGCCTGGAGTGGAGCAGCAGGACAAGGAGAAAGATCAAAGAGACTCCAAGAAAGGTAGAGGTATGAGAGTGACATTACATATGTTGTGCATCCGACATTTTTAAAAATAAAGCAATTTGAAGTCAATGACGCATGATAAACCCTCAAACAAGAACACTACAAACACAGCAGATATGGAAACATTTCATTTGTAATAATGAAGAAGGCTGTACAAATGAAAGCAATTAATGCTTATCAGATTCATTACCTCAAAACACCACTTGGCCACCACGTCAATCAGTGTGCTGAGACAAATGATGGACAGCACTGTCCTAATGTCCCCTCCACAGGCATAAAGAGCTCGACCAGCATGGACAGCTCGGACAACAAGAAGACCCGGCACAAGCTGAAGAAATTCCTCACCCGCCGTCCGACCCTGCAGTCAGTCAGAGACAAGGGTTACATCAAAGGTACCACAACGCAAACAGATCATCAGTGTTTGGTATATCCAGGTCATTTTACCATCCAGTTACCATTAAGAAACGCAGGAGAATGTATTCTCCAAAGCGTCTCGTACACGTCTCAAAATTAGTCTTTTAAAAGAATAATTTGACCTTTTTAATGCAAATGCATTTTTCTGAATCAACCTCCTTTCTTTTTATGTGTACTGCGGTTGTGTAATATGCCTACAGAAATCATGAATGCTATTATTGTGACCATCCTGTGCAACATGAAAAAGACGAATATGTTGTAGCTGTAGTGAAATGCGATCAGCTTAGTAAGATAGATAAGCTGTTTCTTGGGTTAATGCTAATTATCATCAGAGGATGTGTGTGGAAACACTTCCTGTAACAGACTGAGGACCGTTGGACTTCTCGTGACTGTTTTCTTATTTGTGTTTTCAGATCAAGTTTTTGGCTGCAGCTTGTCCACTTTGTGTCATTGTGAGAAAAGCACAGTACCGAGCTTTGTCAAGATGTGCATCGACCACGTGGAGAACGATGGTGAGTTTCACTCATCTCTTACCTAACTGGAGGCTCTCCCTCTCTCGCTCTCCCTCTCTCGCTCGCCTGCTCAGGATCCCTCTCGCTCGCCTGCTCTCGCCCTTCCTCAATCCCTCTCTCGATCCCTCTCCCTCGCCTGCTCTCGATCCCTCTCGCTCGCCTGCTCTCGCCCTTCCTCAATCCCTCTCTTGCTCCCTCTCCCACTCGATTCCCCTCACTCGCCTGCTCTCACTCGCCTGCTCTCGATATCCCTCTTGGTCGCACTCGCTTGCCTGCACTCGCTCCCCCTCTCGATCCCTTGTGCTTGCCCGCTCCTGATCCCTCTCTTTCTCACCTGTTCTTGCAAGCACTGGATCCCCCTCTCTCTCTCGCTCGCCTGCTCTCGATCTCTCTCCCTCTCGCTCACTCACTCACACCTCTAATGTCAGGTCAGCTGTCAGTCACCTTTCTGTGCCTGCCATTCAAAACCACTATTCTCTTAGGGGACTCACCTTGTACTCAGATGACAACAAATACAAAACACAGTCAGTACCGCTGTTGCAAAGATGTCTAAGATTTCCTTTGACTCCCTCCAGGTCTGTTTGTGGATGGGCTGTACAGAGTTAGTGGGAATTTGGCTGTCATTCAGAAACTACGCTTTGCTGTCAATCATGGTAAGCAGCTACACCAAACCGGTTCCATGATTACTAAAGTATTCCTTCAAAATAACAAGGAGAAAATGGGAATGGAATTTAAGACGTTGTTCTTGCTGCTTGAGGTGTTGTGATATCGTGTCTATCCAACAGATGAGAAGGTGAATCTGGCAGATGGGAAGTGGGAGGACATCCATGTGACTACAGGAGCTCTAAAGATGTACTTCAGAGAGCTGCCAGAGCCTCTCTTCACCTACACTCTCTTCCACGACTTTGTCAATGCCATCAGTATGTGCCGAGTACACATCTGTATTATTCACATCCTTACAATTCCATGTGTAGAACTCAGCTCCGCATACAACCAAACCATCTGCATCACTACAATTATAGTTGATTGAAAAGCAGGCTTATGTCTAGGAGCCCTTAGCTACAAATACCCAAAACAAAATTGTCAAACTTCTAATCTATCATGGACCTCAGATCAAAAACCACACACCAGTAATCCAATACAGGAAATGTGACAACGTCTATAGACTAAATGCAGAGAATTCTAAATTGAGCATCAAAATTAATTAGATTTGCTGGCTGCAGACTCCAATCACAGAACTATTTGCACACACCTTTAGGTAAAACTAGCTCAGATAGTTTCTCTGTTTTTGGGCGGGAAGCTGCTAGAGGACTCTTGCCCTTGTTGCTGCAATGCTAACGCCTACTGGTCAGTTGAGAGCTTTCACAAGGCCTCACATTGAAGCCCTGCTCTAGTTGTTGAAAAGAGGGAACTGACAACACTCCAACAGGCAAACGACAAAGGACTGGGCATTTGAAATGGGAGAAGATGGAGGAAGTCACAAAAAACAACCAAATAGAACCGAAATTGTCATTCTGCTAGTAAGGGATGCTTGACTATTTAAATGTTCTGTATTGCAGAGATTCCAGATTACAGGCATCGAGTCCAGTCCACGAGAGACCTGGTCAGAAAGCTACCAAAGCCCAACCATGACACCATGCAAGTCCTCTTCAGACACCTCAGAAAGTAAGAAAAGCACACCAAGCCATCCACCTAGTACAGTATACATACACAACAACTCTTTTTTCATCTTGCACATAATGATGAAATGCAAATTCGATCCATTCTGAAAGTTATAAACAGGGCCGAGTCCACACACCAATGAGACAGTTCGATATATCGCAATGTAAAGCAGTGAGTAAACATCTTGCGCACTATTCAACCTTCCTTTGTCTTTCCAGGGTGATTGAACATGAAGAAGAGAACCGCATGAACACTCAAAGTGTGGCCATTGTGTTCGGCCCCACCCTGCTGCGGCCCGAGACGGAGAGCTTCAATATGGCAGTCCACATGGTCTATCAGAACCAGATAGTGGAGCTAATACTGCTGGAGTTTGAGAATATCTTTGGGAGGTAGGGGGAGAGCCATATTTCCCCTACCAAATTAGAGCTCTTCCTGACCCAGCATGGCCCTGTCCAATACAGCCTAGCCTGGCACGGCCCTGTTCCAGGATAGCTTCTCTTCATCTCAGAGCTACTCGTGGTCACTGGCTTCTCCAAACTTGCAAACTTGGACCAAAGACTTGCAAGCGTTTCATGAATCAAAAGATAGATTTAAGTAGCGACCAAAAAGTTATGAATCTTTGCACAGTATCTTTTTCTCCACCGTTGCATTTGTGCCACTTTACTGCAAAAGGGACATTCAGTCCCATTCTTACACTGGATTCCTACGGCTAAGACAAAGGCCAAAACAAAGATCTACTACTGCAAAGTCCAAAGGAGCCACAGGGAGATATTCTGTCACGAACAGTAGAGGAATGAACTGTATCAAATGAGCCGCTTTGAACTTCATCATCAGAGGAGCAGTACAGACGCATCAGCACTGGAAGTTCTGAACTTGACTGTACCATCAATTTACCCTGCAGTATGTCAACATCACCTGTACAGACCTATAACCGCTGAGTATGAATCACTGCAGAAGCCCAACTACTGCATACTCTTTACTCGCCTCCTATATTTATACACTAACAGCAAGAAGAACAGATCATCTAGAGATGTTTCATCCAGGAACAATACTTTCAGGAGCCTTTAACACCTTCTGTACGACTGGCGTTCCTTCTCGCTTTCTTTCAATATTTTAAGTCATCTGTCTCAACAAATTGTTCTCCTTCTCTGGAACCACATTGAAATCATCTATATGCTTATTGCAATATACTATCATACGTTCACCACTTACTGCATCTAGCTTTTAGAATAAATCTTGCAGTGCCCAAAACATCAACTTGAAACTGGTATTCAGCAGTGTATTCCTTAGTTAGTGGATAGCAAATGCCTGACATTTGTTCAAATTGTCCTGCTATTCTATTGATAAAGCTGTGTGCATGTGGATGGGGGCTGGATGGATGAATGGATTTAATAACAAAATATATTGTACAAATAGTAAATACAAGTATGCCTGGAGTGCTAGAAATACGAGGGCCAATCGCTATTGTCTGAGTGTTTTGTAACGGCAGAGAGCGGAATAAAGTTGTGAAAGTGTATTTCAAAGGCAACCTGATTTTCAGGTAAAGAAAGATTGAGTGTAGCTACTGTTGGGTAATGCAAACTGGAATAAAGACCTCATGAAAGATTACCAAGAAAATATTGAGTCAATGCTTTCCATCTACACACTTACAAGGTTGTCAAAAGAATGTGTTAATTTTGATTAACTATTTATAGAAAATAAATGAGTAAGGCAGATTAATCATGCCCTTACCCTTTGATCCCATGGATCCTTGAACACGGCCTTTGGCGTCGTAAACGACGGAAGCAGATGAAAACACGTGTGGTCCTGCGAATGAAAGATTTGCGTTTAAATTGCGATCTTTACTGACAAACAGTTCATCAAGAGCAATAAGAAAATAGTTTTGATAGACAAATCACAGTTACACGTATGCATGAACAAACACCAAGCTTGCGCCCGCCCTCGTTCATACACACAGCCAAGCATATCCCCTCGATAATAGAGTTTGCTTTGACTGACACGCAATCAGCCAATCTTTGACAGGCATGTTCAGATGCACCAACAAGAAAAAGACTTTTCTCCACACACACTCACACAGACAGACACACACACTTCAGTGGAGCTGTAAGATTAAAATAGATTATTTAAAATTGACAATAATAATTTGCATCAAACAGTATGACTAGTTTTTGGCCATATCGCACAGCCCTGTGAGATGGAACGGTCGACAGGAGCACTGTCCTGTGCAATTTCTGCAGAAAGGAGATTTTATATTGTCTGAAATATGAAATACAAAACTTTGACCTCTAAAGTTTCTCTTTTGAGATTCACTGGTCTACCAAAATATATTTACATTGAAATATATTAAATGCTTGTCATAGCCAATAGTGATATAAGCTGATATATTATTATATTATATAGTGATTAATTTAGAGTAATTAATAAGATTTTTTTTTTTTTATCCCTTGCTAGCACCACTATATACATACAGACACACACAAACACATAGACACACAGGAATACCTTCAAAAAAGCAGCAGTCGCCCGGATGACTACAACTTGATTAAACTTGAATGTGAACTTTATGTCAGGTTTGGGTTGTATCTATGTAATAGATCCTGTTATTGATGTTTACTTGGTGTACTAGGCCAGATATTTTGCAAGAGGAAAAGCTCCTTTCACTTTACTTTGAATGTGCTGTATATTCTGTGAGCTTCTCCCTGACCAGCATTTTCCCGCTCCACAGTATCAAAAATAGCTGTGCATGTGGAACGTATTAGATATCCCCCATACTGTCTGCAGTCTTTTGCTCTCCAATGGGGTTCAGGATTCCCACTGCAGATTGTTATGATTAGGTTATCTGCTTAACGCTGTAGCTGTCGATCGCCTTAGCTGTACAACAGCCGCCGCCTCTCCTGTGAAAGCGGACAAGTGTGAAATAACATGCAGGGGTAGAGCTAGAAACACAGCGGCTCGAAAGAAAATGTAATACGACCTCCTGTGCAGCATACTACAGAGGTCTCGTTCAGAAACTTTTCATATCAGGATCTCCAGATGGATGCACACTAAACCACGGGGCAACATTTGATTTGATAACGAACGCCACGAGAGGGTTTGTTAGATATTTTAGAGACGGCAGAAATCGGATCCCAGCTTGGAGCCCACTGAAGAGAGAAAATAATTTCCGGTGTTATCAGCACCTTGTTTTCTTCCACGGTAATCAATGGGAAATGAGTGGCAAAGAAACACATTTGCCTTACAAATAATGGTGTTCCAGGCATCAAAAGCAAAAAGTTTGCATCACAAATCTCCCATCAACCACAGTGAGATCAAAGGGGCCTTAAACTACTTTAATCTGCCTACTAATGCTTAACCCCATTATTAAGTTATACTAACCACAAATAAGACATACAGAATTGTTATTGTATTGTGAACTGTACATTAAAAACTACTCGCCTAATTTCCGTGTATTTTTTTCTAATTCTGTCATTGAGGGGATTCGGTAGAGTTTGATTTGGGGATTTTTTTCCCTGCTTTTTAACACCATGACATTTTTTTTTTTTTCATTACCTTCTTACTTCACTGTTGGGCTTCATACACCCAGAAGTCTTTGCTTCTAACACACACAGGGTCACCTTCAAAATTAGGTGGGCAGAGCAAAATCTGGCCCAGGGCTCTACAACGGCATTTTTTTGTAGCTGACATTTTCTTTACAACCTGTACCAGCACCCAAATCTTCCATTCATTCCCACTTCATCATTCAGCGACAGTGGTCGGGGCTCTGATGACATTTTACTCTAATTATGTTGTAAAGCAGTGGCACGACTCCAGTCAATCTAACGTCTGGCTCCTACTAAAGGGTATGATTGCCGAATTAGATTGCAGTAATGAAATATTTTACTGGGCCAGGTCGTGTAGCTCGCACATTCTTCTGGACTTTGGCTGTAAAAGATAGTGGGAAATTTGATTCGACCGCCTAACACCCATAAAAACAACAAACATCATTTAACCAGACGCACGCACACACACTTTGGATTCTGTTTAGGGCTGTGTAATTCCAATATCTCCCAGACCAAAAGTGAGAAGAGTGAACAGCACAAATTAATTGTAATATGGGATATTATACTATGCAGGCGTTGTCATAAGTAACATAACATAAGCACATATTTTAATCATGTTAATGCATCTGTATGTTGCTGAGATGACAGTAACTATTTTTCCTGCATGTACATCTCCTCAACGCACTCACCGTTACTTCACGTTATGGAGTGACGTCATGCAAGCTGTGAATAGGTCCAAACGTTCGGCTCTCAGCTGTGGAATGACAGGGGGTTGCATCTTCAGACCTGAGCACCAGGGCCACACCAGGATGAGTTGCTGAGAAACTGGAGTAAAATAGAGAACAGGGAAAGTTTGGTTAAGTTTCAAAAAATTTACTACATTTACCACATCACTTCCTACAAAAAGCCAAGCTGAGAATCTGGAGAGAATCGGAAAGGAATGATATTTGGACAAATTTGAAAAAGTATGTGGTTGACAAAATTCTTCTTCCTCAGGAGAACCAAAAACATCAGCCAGGAGGATGGGTCTAGGGCACAGTTGGGTGTTCCAATGGGACAATGACCCCAAACACACATCAAAGGTGGTAAAGGAATGGCTAACTCAGGCTAGAAATAAGGATTTAGAATGGCCTGACTTAAATCCCATCGAGAACATGTGGACAGTGCTGAAGAAACAAGTCCATGTCAGAAAGCCAACAAGTTTAGCTGAACTGCACCGATTCTGTCAAGAGGAGCGGTCAAAGATTCAACCAGAAGCCTGTGGATGGCCACCAAATGTGCCTAACTGAGGTCAAAATGGCCAAAGGACATGTAACCAGATATTAGCCATCCTGTATGTATATTTTTGACCCAACAGATTTGGTCACATTTTCATAATAAATTCATAATAAATTCATAAAAGGACCAAACTTCATGCATCCTTTTGACAAAGTAGTATGTGCTGCAAACACTATCACAGAAAAATAAGAGTTGTAAAAATTCTTAATAAATTATTTTAAAAAATATATTGGAAACTCAAAACTGCCCTGACATACATGTTCTTTACAAGAGTATGTAAAGTTTTGACCACAACTGTAGTTAATGCATGTGTGAGCCACGGTTTGTGTGTGATGTGGACTTATTTACCTCCCTTTAAAGGCATAGTTTAAGGACATGGAACAAGTCCACAATCCAATTTGTAATCCAGTGACAATATTTAACATCCCAAGCATCTTATTATCATCTTCATCATTCATCATTATTGTTAATATTATATGAATTTATATGCTACATATTACAAATTCCTTTCAGAAACTGCAGTAGTCTAATTTTACCGGAGATCATTTGCCTGCTTTTTACATGTCATCTGCGATGCAACATTACTGGTTTTAGTCTCCCGTTGCTCTTGGTTGGGTGTTGTGAAGGCTGTGTGTAGGTTATGTAATGTAGCCTGGTTCTCCAAATTTAAGTCAACTGCTGCTGTCTGATGACCTACATGGTCCCACGCCATTGCACCCTCATTTATCCAAGAAAATCACTTTGCTGAGCTTGCACACTCTTTTTCAGACGTGCCCCACTTTAAACCGCTCTGGTTACACATCCGAACAGATCTGCAACAGCCCTCCTCAGTCTCAATCTCTACAACACCCCGCAAAAATCAGCCGGTTCAATGTAGAAGTTATGTTGATTCAATCATCCAATAAGAGCAGCAAAATGTGTGGTCTCATATTTGACATTTAAATTTCCAAGACATTCATTATTCCATCTATGTCATTTAAAATCACTCCTTTAATTGCTGCGCAGGTGGTAATATTCCAATTACATATGATCTACAGGTCACTGATTGATTCATCTGTTCCCTCTCATCCCTCTGCCTCTTCCTCACAAAGACAGACGTTATGCACGCCACAGTAAAAGCTTAACATATGCTGTGAATTTAAAAATATAACTGTATTTTTCTAGGACGACAGTGATGCCTTTTAAATCCATTCGATTTGTTGACTATTATTCCTGTATGTACATCTCCTCAACGTACTCACCGTTACTTCACGTTACGGAGAGACATCATGCAAGCTGCAAATGGATCCAAATGTTCGTATCTCAGCCGTGGAATGACAGGGAGCTGCATCTTCAGACCAGAGCACCAGGGGCATACCGGGATACGTTGCTGAGAAACTGGAGTGAAATAGAGAGCAGTGAATGTTTGGTTATGTTTCAAAAAATAAATGACATTTGCCACATCACTGCCATACAAGAACACAAGGGTGAGAATCTGGAGAGATTTGGAAAGCAATGATATTTTGGTCAAATTTGAAAAAGTCTGTGGTTGATAAAATTGGATGACTGTTCATAGCTGCACCAAGGAATGAAAAGGACTCAATATTAAACACTATCACAGTAATACACATTACTGAGGACATTAATATTTGTCAAAAAGGAAAAAGATTTACATCTGTGGTTGACAAAAGTGGTTATTTTTGTTCATAAGTCAGGTAGAACATCAAAATATGTGACAACTGTAATCAGTTGGTGTTTAACTAACACCATCTCAGGTCTTTGGTGACCTGAGATTCCACAATAGAACATATTAGTGAAAATTTGAAGATTCAGGAACAATGAAGTTTTGCTCAAAAACGAAACAGTGCAGTGAATTTAAATGATAGGCTGAAGGGGAGAGGAGAGTTTTTGTTAGCTCCATATTTGAAAACGCCAAAGGAATGTAACCTCATTTCAGGAGTTATGAGGAGAAGAGGCTATAAACAGCTACAATAAGCCATGGCATATCCTTTGGCACACATGGAAAGTATGTAAACACTGGCAGAGGTTCCTCGCAGAGAAAAAGACAAATTGTAAATTCTTAAATTGAACTGCTCACATCACGGTTGCATAGTTTGCCACCATCAACTGCTACGATTAATTCAACTATTTGTTTCAACAAAACAAAACCTTAATGCAACAAAGCCAACATTTTGCTTTTGACAAAGAATGTGGGAGCATCCGGAAGGTAAATGTACTTGTGAAGTACACATAATTGTGAATGGAACTATTTTTGGTGATAAACCAAAATATGAGATGCTTTTGTCCCCACATGGCACACAAAATTTTAATAGCAACAAAGCTAATTTGATGAAAACAGGCTGGAGGCGGGAAGAAAGTTCCCGCTACAAATAAATATGGATGTTTCATCATATTTATAATTAAAAAACAACAACAAAACCTATCTTTGAATATTTATGACATTCAAACATTGTAAAGTCAAATTTCTCAAAGAAGCATACATAAAACAGAGACTGACCCGAAATGTCACATAGTTGAGGCAAAAAGAAAAACAGACTGTGCTAAACGTGACATTAAAGAGGGCAGGGCTTTATTTTAAAAAATGTAACAGAAAAACAATATAATGACAGGATAAACAATGACTAAAAACCTTAACGTGGTCCAAAACCTGGAGAATAAAGGAGGGATTTGGTGCAGGATTAAAAAGCAGCCGTGGTGGGGGGAGGATTTAT
Organism: Brotula barbata; assembly: GCA_900303265.1. Taxonomy (NCBI): domain Eukaryota; kingdom Metazoa; phylum Chordata; class Actinopteri; order Ophidiiformes; family Ophidiidae; genus Brotula; species Brotula barbata. The sequence continues at coordinate 4,818 of OMNV01012097.1, read as the reverse complement.
CCCAGAGCCCTGGGGCCACGATAGAGAAGACCTGAATGTGGGGTCTGATAAGCAAAGGACCTGGGGGCAGAATGGGTGTGGAGGTGGTCGCAAATATACAAAATAAAACAAGTGAGACAAGTCAAACTAATAACTGAAGGGCTTTGATGAGAGCTGTATGGAAAACTGGAGCAGAGGCAGATTTCAAACAACTTTACAATTTCTCTCTTAAACACTCCAACACACCGAAGGCAAACAATTCATGGTTATTGACAAGGACTTTAAACACATGATGGGTCACAGGAGTCAGCCATTTATTCAGTAAGTCACACGGAAAAGGAATTTGAAAAATCCCTCTTAGTAGCCCTTCCTTTTTAAGATATTCAATTTGAATTCCCCTTAAAAATTCTCTTTGTTCTAAACGAGTCAAATATCATTTTATACAGATTTTGCCAGAATGTATTCAGGAACCTTTGTGCCTTTCCATAGAGGTTAAATAAAACTTTATGACAATGGACCCATTGCTGCTTTACCTCAGAGCTCAAGAGGTTAATCAAGAAATAAAGACAAATTGGGTTTCATTTCATTTGAAAACAGACTTTGATTTCCTCTTTTCAAAGGAGCCAAATCATCAGTTTTTGGAGAACAGCGGGTCATTGACAGTGAAGAATTTTATCACGTAGCTCATAAATCTCACCCAGAATTAGGTTTGGATGCGGCCGTTTCCGCACGTCAACCCTTCAATCCAGCAACAGAGTGATTATGTTTATTGATGCGCAACTTTGCTGTGGGGTTTATTTAGATTTATTCTGTTATGTTCGTCACTTCTGCACATGTTCACTTTTCCCCAGCATTCTCACATTTTGTTGAGGCAGAGACGAGACGGGGAGCTTTAGCCAAAATAGCTCAATTATCCAGAATATTGGCTGGCTAACACGGTGTGCAGACAGGCAGGAAGGCAGAAAAAAACAGATCGACGGATGACTGGTCAGCCAGCAGTCCTGGAAAGATTAAATTATTTGGGGGAAACTCACTGCAGGAGTTTCACACGCTGCCCAAAATCTTATGACTTAAATGTTGTGAGTAAAATATATGTATATATTCAGAAATATACTCACAGAAAGTGCAGCCGAGGCCAAGGCCCTCCTAACACTGCACACTGCCCATTTATTTTTAAACTTTCCCAAACTGTCAATTAGTCCTACAAACTTTTCACAGTAGTTTTACTGGTAGGTATGTGTCAAAAATTCATGACCTTTAAAAAAGTGATTTACCCATAATACCACGAGATAAATTTAGTGCTGCTCAGTCAGCTTCTCAAACCTTTCAAGCATTTGTGGGTGCTCTGTTTCGCTGCGCTGCCGGCTTTATAAAGACATTTTAATCGCCGTATTTCTGGGTTTTGCTGCCCCGCTTCCTCTCAACAGCAAATGACTGAGGGTGCACAACCACCGTCTCACACACACACAACAAATGCACACATTTTGTGAAAGCTCGACTACACCCTGGCTACAATTAGGAACAGTACAAAGTGCTCTACATGAATTCATGAATCACAGCATTTCCCTCAGATTAACACGCTTAGAATACAGCCCTACTCCCATGGAACATCAGAGTGAATTCAATTAAAGTTATATTCTAGAATCTAACACAGAGGAGACAAGGAACGAGTAGAGAGGCAAAGAGAAAAATATCTCTCGAGCACATAAATACATCTAATAACAATCCAACCGTATTTTTCTCTTCCTAAAATCATTCCTTTAGATCCCTTCATTTGCTGCAATTTGTTGTAACAGCGCAGGGTCCTTAACCTCCTTAAAATTGATTTGACTTGTAGGTCGCAGTACAACAAGGTGCTGCCAGTAGTAAACAGGTCCGGATGAAGGCACAGGCTACATAAGAAGGACCCAAAAACCAGGGCGTAAACCGAGTTCGATCTCCCCTTTGAATGTAGTCGCTGCAGAAAGTTCGCCCAGCCGTTCCATTACTCATAGAGCGACCTATGGACACCACCGCTGTCATAATAAAGAGATTTCTGTCAACATGTGTTCTTTTGCCCAGACATTTGACTGACAGATGTAAATCACGTACTGTTTTGAAGAGTATATCTGCATTATGTTTACACCTGTGGTACTCTTCGATCTAAAATTGGAAAGCATATGAATAGGTGCCAGGATCATGCAGCCTAAATGACAGTTTAGACAGTCAATGAACATGAGAACGCTCAATAAATTATCTAGGATAAATTAATTCGACTGAACTAATCAAGCCCACGGGTGGGTTCAAATAACCGAATTAGATTTTTGCGGATCCGCCTGGATATGTCACATGATGTTGGATTTAATTGTACGGAGAAAAGACTCAGGTGCTTTAACTGCAATTACAATAATCATTTACTTTTCCTTTGAATTAATCAATTTTCAATACAGTGCTTCATATTGATTGATGTCTCTGTGTGTTGTGACAGCCCTACATCATATTTTACATTGTCCCAATGCTGAGATAAGTAAATACACTCCATTAAAATCTAGAAAAAATCATCATCATCATCATCATTTTAAATCTATTAAAATCATGTTACCTCCGGCAAAAGTGAGATATCTCTGTGAATGCTCTCATCTGAATGCAACCACCATCGCATAAAATACCAAAGTCTTAAAACCAGATAAACAGGGCTTGCAACATTTACAAATTACAAGTATATAATTAAGAACCTGCGGTGATTTTTACATTAAAATCTGCTTTAACTCCTTGCGAAATTACCAACAATAACACAGCTTTAACCTTGTTTCTTATAGTCAAATAAAAACAGCCCCCCCCCCCCCCCACACACACACACACACACACACAGGTGAACTTACC
>OMNV01012093.1:19282-37791 GCA_900303265.1 Brotula barbata | reverse complement strand
AATGAGAGTCTGTGGTGTGGGCCACATGCCCCTGTCTCTTCTGTAGAGGTGTACTCATACACACACACACACACACACACACACACACACACACACACACACGCGGGGCCCGGACAGCCGGTGACGATCGTTGGAGGATCACTTTCGTTTGATGGGAGGACTGCAGGAAATGTACACAGTTTATACATGCCAGAGAATGAAACATGGTCCCATCCAGGAGATCACTGTCACTGTCAATCAAACAACGCAGATACTGGAGCATCTGTTGACTGAGATAACGCAGTGTGTTAGTCTGGCACATCACCACGGTACAATAAATGATACACGACAAGCAGGCCCAGCCCCCCTTTACAGAACATCTATCTATCTATCTATCTATCTATCTATCTATCTATCTATCTATCTATCTATCCATCTATCCATCCATCCATCTTGGTCTATTATTCAGTTATCAAAATAATATTACTGACAGTCCTGCTTTTATTGCTTTAAAACCATGTAGAACCTCCACTCATGAATGGATTAATTTAAAAAAATATTCCTAATCCGAGTTCATCCGGTTCCCGTGGACGTGTCCGTGCACCACGTCCAAAGCGGATTTGGACGTGGTGCGAGCGTACGTGTGCCATTTGTTGTATCACAGACACCCACAGCTACCCACTCCCCTCGTCTTCCACTTCAATAAATGTTTTCCACAACCCCAAACACATCGGTTCACTTCTGACACAATTGTGACAAATTACAAACCGTTGTGCGTTCCCCGGTTGGTGGGAGCGCCACATGTAGCGTGTTTGGAGACGGAGGGGTGACGGAAGCCAAGCTGTTGTCAGAAACAGACCGTACGTACAACTCACGGTGCCGAAACGCCACTGACCATATGGTGGCACTTAGCTGAACTCTGAGCGAGGGCCGGATTGTTTGATTTTTATATATGCCTGCTTAAGCAAGAAATATGTTTATGTTTATTCCCGTAATGGAATTTGGATTTGTGAAACGGATAAATATTTACAACCTCAATGAAAAGACATTTTTCAGGTTTATGAGGGCTTCTCGGGATGAAGCGACTTGGACGAGACTCGGTGGGATTTTCTAAACAAAGAGGTTTGTGAAAACATGCTCATCTGGAGGAAACCGTCATTGTTCTACTGATTGATTGGTGGACGATCACCGGGAGAACTGTCCTAAATTAGCGCTCCGCCTCTACACGGATCAGTGAATCTGAAACCAAACATTACATCCTTTTAATTCACCGTTGAACGGGTTTCACCTCGAATTGGAGACAGATGTGGTCTCGGTCTTCCTGTGGTAAACCGGGGGCACGGCAACAAGTGTAGGTCCGGTGAACCTGCAGCGGCCGTACGTCGGGGCGGGCTCCGGTTACCGGGCTCCGTTTCACGACGCTCCTCCGCTCGGCCAACAGAGAGCTGATTCACTGCAGGGGTAAAAGGTGATCAATGGTCCGTTGCATCAGATAAGCACCTGACTGGACGGATGGATGGATCGCCTCTGAGGGGCCGAGGGTAAACAATGAGGTCCTAGACTCGCCCGTAGGCACCGTGGAGTCGGGAGACAATCGGAGCTTTTCAGGGTGAGCGGCGGGGTGAGCGGGCGGAGCGGGGCCGCCGAGGCAATAAAGACTCGGCGATTAACAGGAAACGCGGCGGGCTGATGGATGCGGTGGCACCGAGCGATGACACCGAGCGAGAGTGTTTCTGTGTAGGATGTAGGAACAGCTGAGTTTCTGGGTTTGTGTTACAAAGGAGAAGACAGAGGTTGACTTTATTGTTGATGGATGAAGTGGTAATGAATAGAAGATGGGCTGGGTTTGGGAAAGCGAGGGATGAAGGATGAGGAGGAGGAGGAGGAGGAGGAGGAGGGAGAGAGACGACAGCGTGGCTACTCTGTGGTGTAATGTCTCCCTCACACTCCATGATCTCACCGGTGTGAGCAGTAACACCTGTTCGGAGCCGGACGCCGTGTTGACGCGTAGCCGCAAACAACCGGCAGACGTCGCTGAAAAATGAAGCTCCGCGATTTCAATTTGCATTAACGCTAAACAAAGAAATGTGACGGCTGAGCTCTGTTCAATTCGAGTGTGTGTGTGTGTGCGTGTGTGTTCATCCCTGTTTGTGTTACAATAAACAAATGCATTTTTCCCTCCATCTATTTCATTATTCTATTTATTCAGTTTACATTTCATCTTTCTCTCCCCCATGACTTCATGCTGTGAGATCACACTCTCGTCACACAATAACTGGAATTCACCGCACGTCAGCCGCTAAACTGCTAACACCTGCACGCCGCCCGGCACCGTGCAGCCATGACACAATGAAATGTGCCCTTTTTTTTTTGTCCTCTTTCTTGTCCTAAAACGTTAAAAGTTTCCCGGTTTGCTGTCTTTTTTTTTTTATCACACACAGGCCCAGAGCGCCATCGCCCGTTTCGGTGCAAACTGCTGGCACGGTGCCGGCGTTTGCTCATCGCCGTGAGCGGACCGTGGGGGACAGTGTTGTGTATCACGGTGTGGTTTGGCCTCACTTTTCAGTCTTTTGTGTTCTGCCCCTTCGGACCCTGAGGCAAACATCTCCGCACACAGTGACACACAAAGGCACAATAACAAATCTCCCGATGCTGGAGAGAATCGGAGGACGCTCAGAGCCCTCAGCTCCTCTTTTCATGTGAATGGAGTCAAATCACAGAAACTTGTCTGTTGGCGGTGGGAGGAGGGGCATGAAGGGGTCATGGGGGAGGACATCCTGATCTTTACTGCTGATTAAGGATGGGTTTAGTTTAACCGGAGTTGAACTTCACCTGGCTAACCCTGTCGTCCTCCCGGCCCTGCTTGGACACGCGTCCTCGTGTCCTTTCATACCTCAGACCAGAGCCCTGCTGCTTCCACTTAACCCACAGTGGAAGTCTCCCGTTTGGTGAGTTTTGTTGTACCCAGGCAGACTTTGTCCTCGTGGGGGCCGTGTGGCAACAAAAACTTTCACTGATCCCACAAAACACACGCACGCTCTCTAACACACACACACACACACACACGACTGTGATTTATGCAGCCTCTGCTCTCAAGATGCTCCACACCAGCAGCACTCAGCAACAACACGTCTGTTTATGAGCCCGGCTCATCCCTGGCACGTCTCCACGCTGCTTCATATGTTGTGGTTTTGCTCAAACACACACACTGCATGGGTTGCCATTGATCTTACTGTCGAATGGGTTTTCTCAACTAGATTTATGAAGTCAGACCTCTGCCCTGAGGGTGAGCGAGGTCAGGGCTTCAACTCGAACCTGGGAGTCGGGCAGGCTGGGCCACGTTTATACTTGCTGTGAACTCACGAGTACGCGCGCAGAAGATGGTCGCGCTTTTCCCGTACGCTCGGTGTGTTTGCGACAGCACCAATGTAAACAGACAAATTAGCAACACGTCTGACAGGCATGAGAAGATGATTCAGCGTGGGAGGATTCATTTACAGTCTTCGAGTACCATCTCTGTTGTCTCTGAAACCAAGCGAGTAGCGAGTGCTATCCACAGACATCAGGTAAACACGGAGGAGTAGAAATTCTAATTGTAGTTAAGTAACAGTACATGCTCTCCTCATTTGGTGTAATTTTATATATTACTACCTCAAATCATAGTCACACTCTAACCCCGACTCTACTTATTCTCTTCAAATTTGACAGAAAAAACATCTGATCCAAAAAAAAAAACCACACCAAAAAAAGGAAGCAAAACAATCGTAATATTTTATATTAATATATTACCAGCGTAGGAGTACGTACAGTACTAGAGTGTGTTCCAGGACGTGTACGCTCGGGCCTGAACGCTGCATTGAAACAGACTGCCGACACTTGTGCTCATGCAAAGTGCTCCTGATGAGAGCTCTGTGTGTCCCTCTTATAGCCTCAGCATGAGTCAAAGGTACCTGGCTGATGATAATAACAGACAAGAGAAGGGGGGAGGGAGAAAAGTAGAGAGTAAGAAGGAGAGAAAAACATTTTTACTAGCCTGCACAGTAGATCACTCTCACCCGGGGGGGCACTCAGGGACGGCCGGGCTGCTTTATTGACTGTTTGGCAGCTGGCTGTGAGAGGAGGAGAGGGATGGAGGATCACCCAGGAGAAGCTCCAGGCCCCGTCACCTGAAACACCCCTCACCCGGCACAGGCAGGTGAAACTCAGCTGCGGTGATCAACCTGTGAGGATGACACAGGAAATCAGTCCAAAGATCACGATGAATCCTTTTTTTTATCTATTCATCAGCGATTCAACTTCCTGCTAAATATTCACCTGTGGGCCAGGATGTGGACCAGCAAGGGGATCGAGTGAGAGAGACTTGTCCTTTAAATCCACCATGTAGTCCTCATTAGTAATCTGTTTGGGATCGGTCAGTCAAAAATATTTTTTTCCCCCTTCCTCCATGTAAACGCCTCTTTTGTAAACTCTGTTTGATGACCTGACGAAGGCCCTGAGGCGAAACGTGTCGCTGATAAAGTTGTTCCCAACACTCACCCCGTGTTTTGGAGCGATAATTTAAGCTCGGCACAGGAAATAAAAGTGACAAAATGTCGATAGGAGAAACTTGGCAGGGATTTTTTTGGCATTTTTCCTGAACTGAAACATTTGTGATCAGAGGGTAGGGTTTGTGTTTGACTTGTTTTAATTACTGTAATTCCTTTAATACACACTCTACTTAAAGTGCAGAACAAATGAAGTAAGCACTTCGCTGACCGCTCCAAGCCAAGTCCCTCCAAATGAACTGTGATGTTCCAAACGTTCCAAATGTGCCATGGTTGCGTATTTTCCTTGTTTATCCGGTGTCCATCTGTTCCGGAGGAGCAGAATGTGCTGTGAAGCCTTTTCGGTTCCTTTTCCTCTCACATCTGCTTTCATATCGTTTCTCAGCAGACTCAACCTGAAGACACGTCGGTAAAATACCTGAAATGTAGCAACACGCTGCGTAATGGGAAGCCGGAAAGCTAATAAAGCGCGAGTTTGGACGTTTTTACCACCTTCAGCTCAAAGATGACATGTTTCATAACTGGTGGATTTATTTGTCAGGATAAAAACGCTTCTTCAGCCTCTGGATAATGAGGAGGATTATGCAGGAAGCATGAGGTAGTCAACACCGCACCTGCTCATCAGTTACTCCACTCCTTGGAGCAACAATAGGAAGTGCATATAATGTACTCAATGCACATATACACACACACACACACACACTGTAGCAGCAGGCTGAGGTGTTCCAACTTGTTGGAGGACAAAGAGAAAAGATTAAGCCTGCACACATCCACTGCAGGGTGGGACGATAAGCCTGCCAAGTTGGGACATTACTAAAAAAAGAACAAGTCGAGTGAAGCTCCTCCAAGTGGTTTATTTATGAACTTTAATTCTGCCCCGCGGCCTGTGTATCTTCCTGAGATTGAAGGCCTGTCTCTCTCTCTGGGACCTGCCAACAAGTCCCAGAACAGAAACAATCAGAGAGGCCCGGCAGGCCTCCCAGCCAGCAGGCAGGATGGAAACACCCAGCGATGGCATGAAGTCATCCGACAAGACTCCACACGCAGCCTCAGCAGCAAAATCTCACCCGCAGAAAGAAAAAACAAAATGCACACTTTCATTTTCACAAAAAGACTTAAGGGGAGTAAAATTCACAAGAACGGATCCAACAATTCATCGTTTAGTGGGCAGAACGGCTGAGACTGCAAATACTTCAACTACAAGCGTTATTCTAAAGAGGTAACTGTAGTTGAGGTACTTTTTCAGGATACTTACAGTTCCGGCTGGAATTTTTAATGGCTGTGGTAAATCCCCACCTACACCTGGCACTCCCAGCAGGTTGAAGGCAAACATGTTTCACCCAAAACTCCCCACACTCTAACATGTGCAGGTTTGAACTCCAGGAACTTCTCCAGGTCGCTGTGAGAGCCTTCAGCGGATACCATCATCTGCTGCCACTCACAGGGATGCCGATGTGATCCTTTACACACACTCCACGGTATATTACGGGTAATTACACACACGCTACAGACTGCTTCGCTGTTTCAGCCTTTCCTCCTGTACGCACGCCTACAAAGAGTTAATGAATTCAAAGGGCAAATGACTCTGGGAGCCGATCTGACTATACAAACATGTGGCAAGGGAACGAAACGGTTGATGACGCTGTAAGTGACAGTGTGATGATCTGTATTGATGGTGACCTGAGTTAATCACCTCTGTGGCTCTGTTTGGGGCCAACAGGCGTCTCCTTTATGGCTGGGTGTTGAAAGCTATTCAGGATGATGGAGTCCCAGGCCAAAAAACTCCACTACACACACACACACACACACACACACACACACACAGATGAAATCACACCAGATAGCACACAAGAACACAAGTGTTTACACCCAGAAAAACTCATTTCACACCAATAAAACACCCTGAGATTGTGAGAGACGCGGCGGGGACACGGGCGGAGAGGAAACAAAGAAACGGAGACGTTTTGATTCGAAATGTCCTTTCAGCAAAGAGTGCAATTCAAACCAAACCTCTAAACAACTCAAGATACACAATGGAAAATGCAAACCTCCTCACCTCCTCTCTAACCCTCACCACACACACACACACACACACACACACACACACACACACACGCACACACACAGAACTGCAGCCACATACTGCAATAACAGATCAAGAGAAAACCCCAGCAGGCCAAGTCTGCAGACATAACAGTAACAGTATATCAGTACACAAACATGAGTGTGTGCCAGCCCCTCCAATGATAGTCTGTTACAGTTAAAGGGCCACACCGGTTTGCATATGTTTACCATTTTTACCATTAACGTCCCGTAGAGTAGAAAAACACGAGAGGTCAAATTTTCACGTCGCGGTTTTTGAGTAAATTTGAAAAGTTGCACCGTCTGATATAAAGCTGGCCTGTCTGGCTGTATGGTTTTAATATTGGATGATGTGAGCCTTAGCTTTATGTCGAGCGGACGGCGACACAATCCAAAATCTGTGCGCTTCCTGTTAATTTTGTCTTGGATCCTCTAACATCAGCACCTCATAACTGTCAGTGACGGTTAAACGGCTGGTATCAGTCAGAAGGTGCAAATTCATCAGTTTAATCCATGAAACACAAGATGTTCTAAGTAGTAATCATCCCTGAGGCGGACAACACAACCTCCTGGTTCTCATGGAGTACATATTCAGGATGGATTAAACAAACATGTGATCTCAGGTAAATCAGAACCAGCACACACTGGAAGCCACCGTAGGCAGAAAAAATATCTGCTGCCACTCCGTGTGGATCCCCCCGTCTACGGGTGGAGACGTTTACAGAAAAACAGAGACCGAGACATTAGGAAGAGGAGATGGACAAATGGCACGTCTGGCATGTATCGAGTTCCTGCAGTCTGCTCGGGCCAAATCAGTCAGCTGCTGATGAGAAATCTCCCTCTGCTCCAGCAACAAAGGCAGCTAAAGTTACTCTATGACTAATCTACCGTCCTCTCCTTTCCTACACCTTGTCCGTCCTTCTTTGCATTCCAACCCCTCTCGTCCATTGCTGCTTATTTAATATCCCTCTCTGCTCAGAATCTCCCTTCTTGCATCTGTCAGTCTCGGCTTCGTGCAGCTCTCGCGGCTGACGTTCTCCTGGCTGGAGGACGCTAAACTCCGTGCATCCTCACCATAACGTCACGCTTACAGATGGCGAGGCTTCGCACCTGTTTGGAAACGGGCGACCGGGGGACTCTCCCGAGTCACCGAGGGGGGTTTGGGAGTTCAAAGGCGAATCGGTTCTTGGCACAGTGGGATCATGTGATGAGGTGAACTGGAGTGCTGAAACAGACTCCAGACAGAATCAAATATCAGTCCAAATCCACGCATGTTCAGATCCATCAAATCAGGGACACACTCTGATCCCTCCATTTACCGTGAGCGCGCACATTTTTCTGTCAGTGCAGACTTTCCAGTCACCCCTGAACCCAAACTCAACCTCACTGCTGCACATCCATAATCAGGCTTTAACCAGTCCCACCAAAATAAAGCTTTAATTTCCACTCTACACCGAACTTAACGTTCAGAACGACAAAACAGACAACAGATAACAAACACGTGCCGATCACAGGAACCGCACATCTGCATTTCTCCCGTAACATAATCTATTTATACAACTTCTCGTTAAAATCTTAGGACAATTTTCTGGACGAAGTCTGGCGGGTGAATTTTTTCCCCTGTAGAAACTTTCCAAGAGTTCATCACTGAATAAATGTGTTGCAGGGAGGCGTTTATGCCTCCATAATTTGGAATGGCTTTGACGTTATTCATGCACGGCCCGTTCAAATCCAGCGACATGTATGGGAACGAAAACACTCTTTGGTTCTGTTGGCTTCGGATGGTGACAAGACACATCATCATTAGAATATCACTGCGGGTCGCTGTGCTGGGAAACAGAACGTACGTACGGAGGCTCCAGCCAACGCTGTCACTGTGGTTTATAGCCGCCTTTAAAATTGTCCCTGTAGAATGTGGACAAGTATGCCTTAGATCTCCTCTCACCTAAAGCGTACTCTAACTTTAATCTCTAACCTCGGGACAAGACAAAACGACCTCACTTTGGGGCCACGGAAATCTGATGCATCGCAGTGTCTTTCATTAGTCGAGTCCGACAGTAAATCAGCTCTGTTGGACACTTTGTACGAAACAAATCCCCTTGTATTCCTTAAACTGGTCCACATGGTGGGGTATCTGGATCAAAATAGGCCTGACCGCCCCTCCCCCCACCTCCTCTGCCCCCTTTGTGATTGTCCTGTTGTAACCACGTCCCCATATTCAGCCTTTTTTCCTTACACCGCACGATAACACACCGCCAGTATTACCTGCAGGTAGTATACGTTCTGTTCTAAGGCGACGCTGCAGGTGAAGGATTGCATTTAAGAGCCAGACAGTCGGAGCTGTGCCGAACATCCATCCCCGTGTAAATCACCTCAGAGCCACAATCACTGTCGGAGGATGAAAAACAGGATGGTAAATCTGCCAAACTCTGTCCTGCAGGACGGAGGTTTGAGTGCATTCACTCAGAAGTTGATTTTATGGGTTAGTTTAAGTCAAAAATTGAATCATCTCTGAAGTTTCCATCTGTAAATCATACCTTGTATTATTGGATTCTACAATCTTGTTGTGTGGAATCGTCCTGTGACATACACCGATGGATTTAGATCATTCTGCATATGTTTTTAAGTTCATATGTGCTCATTCGGAGAGAAACGGCGTCGGAGTGAGACAGCAGCAGCTGGGATGACAGTGCACAGTGTCTCCTTTTAATTAGCACAGTTGAACGCACCGCTTCCATGCAATGAAAACGTATCGCTAATGTCTCATAATTGCAAACATGTGCGTGCACGTATTCAGGAATGAGGCTGTCCAGATTTTACAGCATTTTGCACATTTTAGCCCGGAGCTTCCGCGGTCGCTCTCAGGTGTTTATGTTTGCACGACTCTTTGTGTTTATGAGCCCGTATGTGTGTATCTATGGCTCCCAAAACTTTGGAACTCGCTGCTCCAAATCCACCAAATCGCCGTTTATTGTTGTCTCTTTTTCTTATCCTTTTATTTATTTTTTTCTTCACCTATTTGTTTTAATCCTACTTCTTTTTTTGCTTGATTTTTATTAGTTACTTCTTATCAACATCCTTTCGTATGTTGTATGATTTGAAAGCTCAGTATAAAATGTACCAGTCTTTTTGTTCCCATTGTTTCTTGAATGTTTGATCTCTTTATAATCCTCTACAAATTAATTTATTTCCAGTATTTTGGAAGAAAACAAGATAAAAGAGGAGGATAGAGGACGTTTAAGAGTTTGTATATAAAGCTAATTTAAATAATCCCTAATGTCCAATTCACTTTTCACTTATTTTTAGAAAAAGGTAAAGCTCTTTATTTATTATTAATAGTTTTAGATTCAGTTTTTTTGTTTATTTATTCTCTCTTGTGTCCAGAAAATGACTAATTATTTCCACACAGTCCCCAAGATAGAAGACAGATAGAAGTTTTCCCTCTTACTTAAGAACATTCTGTCATTCTGGCTGCTTTTTAGATAAAATAGCCGACATTTTTAGTGTCTATCGTCTCCGCGAAGAGAATAAAATACAATCAAACAAAATAATATGGAAAGGAAGGTTAAAGGATAAAAAGGACAACGGCAGAATTCTGAGAAAAGATCAAAATAACACGCACACACACACACACACACACACACTCCACAATCATGCCATGTCCTCTTTGTTTCTTTCATATCCATCCATATTGTTGATAGCCAGGAGGCGCAGTAAATCCCAGGCTGTCACACACACACTCCTGACAGTTCAGCTGTGGATAATTATCTGTCTGTACATGAGAACGAGGTCTCTGGACTCCAGTGATACAGCAGAAACCCCACAGTCCGACCATAAAAATTTCTCCTTCGCTTCGTGTTTACAATACGCGCAGAGCACTCGGAGTCCACGTTTGGTGCCAGATCCGGACGTTAAACCAATAAAGGTGAGCGGGAAGGCTAAGTGCCTGAGTGGGCATGCTGACTGTCACTGTCAAGAAGAATTACCCCAAACATTTGCTCAGTCGATCTGATGAAAAGCAGCGCTCGCTGTATCGAACATATTCCACCGCCACCAGGTGAAAAGGCCACATACCAAGTTAATTGTCTGGGAATACAACGTCTGTGCGTGCGTGAGTGCGCGCGTGTGTGTTTCTTTGCCTTTTTGCAGAAACCAGTAGTGTAACCTGATAATGAGAGTTATGTGCGAGGTGTGTGTGTGTAGTGTCGGGTTGCCCTGTTGTCTTTGGAAAGCGTCATGTTTCAATCTTCCCCAGGAATCTGAGAGTTGGGCTCGGCGAGCACGTGGACGGTTAGCCGGGAGGAAAAGCCTCCGATTGGCTCGGAGAGTGAAAGCCAAGTGAACGGCAGCAGCTTGGGTGACAGTGTACAGTTTCCCCCTGACACAGTTGAATGCGCCGCTTCCATCCACCAAAAGTGTGTTGCTAATGTCTGGTAATTGCAAGCATGTGTATGCATGTATTCAGGAGTGGGGTTTTCCACTCTTCAACTTCAGAAGCGGAGTTCGGCGCGGTCGCTCTCGTTGGGTTCACGTGTGTGTGCGTGAGCTTGGGTACGCTTGTGTTTACGGGCACGCATCTATGTGTATCTACATAGCCGGTGTGTGTAACCGTAATCCCTCTATGTGTGTCTAGAGCAGGTTTAAGCTGCTGGGCCGGTCCTTAGGTGGGCCACCGAGGCAGCATGGGTAAAGCGATCCACCTGAGAACCGCCCAGGGAATTGTGGGCCATTGTGTTGAGGAGAAAGGCATGGCCCTGCAGCGTGTGTCTGCTGAATAAGACCCACTTGTGCCATTTTACACAACATACAATAACACCAGTACGGGACGAACCAATCAAATCAGCAGACTATTCTTCTCCTGGTGCTGTGACCTTGTGTACAAATACCTGCAATTATCACCTCCCAACCCACCTTAACCCCACAGTTCAACAACAACAAGACAGCCTGTACACAACACAGAACGCCCTTCTGTTCTCCTCAAACTGGCTCGGACCAGTTACATTCACATTCACTACATACTTTTGTGAAGCGGAGTCATCTATTTTTATGACACAATAGAATCATTGTGGCTTTCTTGAAATGTAAAGTCAGGGAAAACCTACGTGTTGGGTTGTTTTTCTTTAATTTGCCATCGAAAACTATTTTAATTGCGTTCATTTTCCACTGTAAAAACAAAATGTCAAGGAACTCTCGAGATCAGGTTTTACGATTAGTTGTATTCTTTCATCCAAATAAAATAGTCTTATCAAACCCCATATGCTCTGGATTATTAGACTCTTTCCAGGATAAATAGGTTTCGTTTTGTAATTCAGTCTGTTTTTCATCGCGGGGGCTAAAACAAGTCTGAAAAATGGATGGCGTGTTTTGACACATTAACCTTTTAAACTGTGAGGTAAACACCGATGGAGGATTCCCAGAGGTACGGAAAAAACAACAGCGACAGTCACAACACCACCACGCCGGCTACATCCTCACTGTGCAGGAGCACCACGTGAGGCGTGGGCGGCCCTGATGCTGTGACAGGAAGGGTCCCGAGGGAATATGTAGACCAGCTCTCTGAGGTCCCACCTTGCCTGACACATTCATCTCACTGCTGAAAAGACTTTCATCAGCGGCCTCAAAGACTATCGTCCAGTCATCACAAAGTGTTTCCAGAGGCAGGTCCAGTCCTACATCAAGACCAGCCTCCCAACTATACCAGTTCCCTTACAGCATATAGAGTCTTCACACTGCACTGACACACCTTGAACACTAGGGGAGCTATGTGAGGATTCATAGACTTTGACACCATCATCCCAAGCAGACTGGTCAATAAAATTAAAGAATTATGACTCATCTGCCTCCTCTACATACACACATTTTATATATTTAGTATTTTGAAGTAGTTTATAGTTTAAATCTCTTCCTCAATCTTTAATTTCTACTTTTACAAATTTGTTTTTGTTTGAATGCACCACCAGGACCGCTACTCAATGTAGTTGTACTTTGAAAGTATAAAACACCAAAAAAGTCAAGTGCTCATATCTACTCCCATCTTTAACTGGAAAGTAATAAAGAAATAAAAAAATCAATTTAATAAGTGATTATTAACCATGCATCAAAAAAATGATGCCTTTAAAACAGGAAGATATGACAGATTGTGGTATGAACAAAATAACTCTAAAATTATTTATTAATTTTTAGTTTTATTGCTGTTATGAATTGTTACAGCGCTAGTGAGAATACCTCTGTTAGGCTGGAAGATGGGAAAGAAACTTAGAAATAGCAATTAAGTCGTTTTCCTCAATTAAATTTTTTACCCCAGACAGAAATTTTAATTTGTCTCATTTTCAGCTTTGCAAACATAATGACCTGTTGCACTGGGTGGCCCAGTTCAATCTGAACAGTGGCTTTAATTAAACTATTGTTTACTTTCACAGACACACAAAAGACAAGAGTCTGGGATTTAGTGAGAGAGAGAGAGGGAGACAGCGAGAAGAGAGGGAGAGAAGAGAGGGAGAGGGAGAGAGAGGCATAGAGGGGGGGGTGGAGATTGCTTAAGGTAGAGAATTTCAATATAAGGAATACAGATGGTTCTTCTCACGGTGTCTCTTTGGGAAATAAAACTGAGTGTGAGTGTGAGTGTGTGTGTGTCTGGGGAGGAGGGGGTCGAGCAGAGCCATAGGCGAGCACATTCTCTACTATTGAATTCCACATGTTTCCATTTCATATTCATGCTCTCCATAAAGTACCACCGTTGCATTCTTGGCCTCTTTTAATCTATTTTTTTTTGGCACCTTCAGGTGTCGGGATGAATGTCGGCTGTGATGATTTACAGTCGGCTTATAAATGACAGCTCGCATCTTGAGGGGCTTTAGGTGGGGGGGCTCAAAGGACAAGACTTGACAGATGTTGGTGGAGGTAGAAAAGAAGGTGCAGAGTCTCGGCAAAATCCGTCTTTGTGCAGTTGCCAAACACCCCATCAGCACCACACCTCAGGATGCTGCTGAGATGGTCTCTGCCTTATCCTGCCTGCCTCCACAGCTACAGGCTAGATTGGAGGTGGGGGCGGCGTGGACACACCCTCCACATACAGACTGACCTTTGTTCCATGCTTCTACCTGCGTAAAGTGCCTGTCACTCACATAAACACCACAGAAAGTGAAGGATGGAGGAGGAGGGGGGAGTGCTCTTAATAGCTGCTGTCAATCTCCTCCATGACCTCTCCGGCACATTCCTCCCCTTCTTTGCTTATTAGTCGTTTATTAGCTTTTCCATTTGTCTGTGCTCGCCCCTGACGGACCGTATGTTGTCATACGGGCATTGCGGAAGGCCCACATGCGAGCATTTGAAAGGCCAGCACAAAGGTAGCTCTGTTTTTCCAGACGCAAGGCAGCCGGGCAAATTAAAGCTTTCGTATAGACTGTGACAGCAAAAATGGACCAGAGAGCAGGATATGTGTGTGTGTGTGTGTGTGTGTGTGTGTGTATGTGTCTGTGAAAATCACACACTCCACTACCCCCCTTGCAGTCCACCCCCTACCCTTCATAGCCCGAGCCAGCCAACACCTGAAGCTTATTAAACATAAATCTCCACTGCGCCGTAGATGTAACTTGAATCCCATATTGACTTTTGGGGGGAGCTTCATAAATCTCTGCTTCTCTCCTTCCTCTCTCCTCAGCATTCCTCCCAGATCCCAGAGAATGCTGTTCCAAAATGGAAACACTTGGCACTCTGCTATTGACAAAATGTTTAATCTTTACAGTCACACTAAACAAACACCAGACTTTTACAGAGGTGGACAAACACAGCGCCACCTCCAGTATTCACTTCGTACCTGAGGAGACGGTGAAACTATTTGTATCTGTAACTTCTTTCCTCTTACAAGCCAAAGAGACACAACCACACACCTCCATAAGATAAGGATGCACACCTGACTTTTAATTGGTAACTGAGACAGATCTCGGAGGGAAGTTGACGAATTGTGCTAACAAAAAAAAACACACAAGAGAGTAACAGTTTATCCTTCAGTGTGCAGCCCCGAAGTCTTAGTGACAGAAACCTAAATAAGTTCCTGTCTGATTGGTTCATCAGCTGCAGATGTGTCAATTAGACACAGCTGTATCCAGTAGCCACCTAAGCTGCAGCTCCGTGTGCCACAATGTCCCAGGCATACAAACACACGCAAACAAACACACAAGACAGATCCCACTGTTAGACGATTCATTTTCAAAGGAGGTCTTTAGTGTTCAACAAAATTAACCTAGTTTATATCTTCTCATAACTTTTCTTGTTCTTTCTCTAAGCCTCTTGTCAAAAACAAGGGAAAAAAAAGAAGAAAAGAATCCCCTGATCATCAAATTATTTATTTTGCTCTGCAGGAACTTTTTAAGAATTTGTGAACCTTTCGGTGCTAGTACTAAAGTAGTTTGGGTCCTCAGGCTTAGAAACGGCTACATGGGGCTCCAAATACTTGATTGATAGATTCCCTCCCTACGCAGGCAGACATGCATATTTAGTAAACAAGTGCTCACTTCTTTATTCTTATTTCTGGGTTTGGCGTGTGAGATTTTCTTGAAATTAATCTGAGAAAAGTACTTATTTCCACATCAAGCAGAAAGCAACAGCTCAATTCTGAGTAGATCGTGGGATGTTGACTCCACGTTGACTTCCTACCACTGATAATTTTCTCAATAATGATCAGTGAAGTTGATAATGGAACTGTCACCTTGGCAACTCGAGTATTCTTTGCGGTTTTACATAGCCTAGCTTTGTATCACTTCACATCAGTTGTCAGCATTCCTAGCTAGCTACATACTAGCATTGCTGCTACAAACTAGTATTGCTCTAGCATAGCATTGATGTGTCAGCTGTTTAAACTAAAATGCATCAAAATACCAACATAAACATCCTGAAGTTCATCCCGTGTCACCTTCCATTTGTGGAAATTGCTATTTAACTTTAACTAGACTGCTACAATGTGGCTAGCTGGTAGGTTAAAGATTGCTTCGTCTGGGTTTATTCCATGCTAATCACATGCTAACTAAATACTATCTCTTACTTAATATGAACACTGCCAATTAACGTTAGAACAAAACAGCAAATGAGCTTTATTGTTGTATAATTAAAACGCTTTGCTGTGTTTTTTGTTTTTTCATGCATCGTGAGCTGGGGAATGCAACTCGGAATTTTCAGCGCAGCATTAAAAACAAAAATCTATACACCGCCGTCACCGATATCAGCTGCTTGAGTGAAAACCTCTGTGTGGGTGTTAACAGAGCGCTCGCAGCCTTTGAATAAAAAGTGATGATGAAGCCGATTCTTAATTTTGGTTCAGGCAAAGCCCCTCAGTTACACAGAGGATTTACGCTGTGATAATTCTAACCTCGTAACATAAAATTCAATAAACAAGATTAACAACTCTCTCACTGTGAGACTAACGAGCTGTGCGTTGGCCTCAGCAACCCGGTTGTTATCGCGTTTAAGGTGAGGCGGAACGACGGGAGAATGAACGTTAGCCTCAGTGCACATGTCCCAAAATGTGAAGCATCAGAACAGAAGTTTAAAAGCAGTAGCAGTGAAAGCAGTGAGTGCTGAAGAGGAGGAAGAGATGCTCCGTTACCCCATAAGAGAAATATATCAGCAAGGAAAATGGAGAAAATCGATGCCATACTTTGCGAGTACACAAAAGTATTACACTACGTCGGAACATCTGGGTGCGATTCTCCAAGCAAGAGACACAGCGGCAGGATGTCAGGATGTTTGAGCCCAGGGGAGCCGGTTTGAATTTGTGGCTGCATCATAGGCTACCGCAGCCAAAACCCTGGGCTTACAGCCGCAGAGCTCACGACACGCTTCCCTCCCTGGAAAGAATGAGTGATCTCTGTCTACAATAAAACAGTGCTGCAGTTTGATGTGTGTGTACGTGTGTGTACGTTAAAGTGTCAGCGGGCAGGACTGGCTGCAGAGAAAGGGGATAGCGTAAAAGGAGAGCGGAGGAGAGAATAGCGGAGGTGTTATAAAGCAGGGACGTACACAAAGGGCCCTCTGTGCGGGGATGGCCACCGGGTCACACACTCGCTCACACGCTTGCTTACACACACCGCGCTCCCACCGCGCGCACACCTTCCTCAACCCAGCGACACTGCCTCCCCCGAGGGAACCTTCCACTCTGAGCGGAGTGAGCTCATACAAATAGCGCAACAAACAGGGAAAAAGTGAGCGAGCGGGCAGTTGGGCGGGCGAGAGACACACACAGAGAGAGAGAGAGAGAGGGAGAAAAAAAATGAAGGGACGGCAGCAGAAACAGCAGCAACGTCCAATATGGTTTTCTTCTCTCCAGCGACAATGTCTCATTGTTTTGCAGGGGAGGGGGGAAGAGGGGGAAAACGGCTGGAATTGTGGAATGTATGAGTCTCATTCATTACCCCCATCTTTCTCCTGTTTTAAACATCCCGTGTAATAACAGTTGTACTCACATATATAAATACAACTGCGATTTCCTTTGGCAAGCAGCAGACTTACGACATCTACCCCCCATTAGAGAGACGGACAGAAAAGGGCCGCAGACTCCGAGTACGTCTCTCTGTGCTGTGTACAGACTCAGGCATGGTTTTTTTTCAGCTTTTGTCGTTGTTTTTTTCAGTTTGTTGAGCCTTGTTTTTACAAGAAAATCTCCCCCGTACCCCCAGTGGAATCTGGACCATTTGACAAGCTTGTTGGCGCTCGATGCTAACGTCTCCGCTCGCTGCCAAATCTGCTACCCCACAGTGCTGCTTAATGCTAATAAAAACCTGAAGCGCTACACAAATATTTAAGGAGGAAAATAGGGGCAGAAAAGTGGGATCCAGTGGAACGAAATCCACTTGTGATGAGTGAGGTTGTTTTTTTGTTTTTTTTTGCTAGCCTTTGCGGAACTAGCGGCGTCAAAAGCCCCGTAGCTGTGTTGTTATTTGAGTGACATTGTTGTTCGGGGTGGAACTCCTCCAAACCACACCAAAGTAAGACACAAAATCCAAACATTATGGCTGAAGTCACGCTGCAAAAAGGACAAGCGTCCAGCAAGTGGTATTGGGAAACTAAACAAACAAACAGCACGCAGGATAAACCCCCGAGGAGTGGGTGGCGAGCGTCGAGTTCAAATGTTTCCTAACCCTGCCTGTCAGGACTGGCAGAGCTCAGCCTCGCACTGCCAGACAATTTTCCATATGGAGCTCCGCTAACCCACAAAGCTTAACTATCTGATTCTCCCAGGAGAATCCACACGGAACGCTTTGTGATTGGAAACACACACACACACACGAGAGGTGAGATTAATGGGTCATTATCCAAAGATTGCAACAATGTAAATGCTGCTCCACTTTAGGGGCCCCTCCTTCTCCTCCTCCTCCTCCTCCTCCTCCCTCCTTCCTCCCCATCCCGCCTCCGCTTTCCCTCCTTCCGATACAGTAGGCCTCGGCTCAAGACAGGCAGCCGTAAATATTTACCGTAATTAGATACGTGCATGTAAGGACAGGACTCATCCGCGAGTCTCACAAACGACCACCGCGGGTGGATCGCGATGTGCCGAGCGAGGAGACGACGATCGCTCCAAAAAAAACCAAACAAACCCAAATTCAAGAACACAAAATCCCCATCTGCCATTCAAACGGCGAGATGTCAGTCAAATCGCTTAATAAGCTGGTGTGTTTGACGTTTTATTGTTTAGATTTGGTTTGGCAGTCAGACTACATACTGGTTAAATCCCTGGATGAGAACACTCTGCGTTTACTCTTAAGCCTTAAGTTCTGCAGGGGAAGACAGATCTGTGGCTTTGGTTTAATCCGTTATTTCTCTGGGTGAATACAGCTCTGGGTGTGTGTGTGTGTGTGTGTGTGTGTGTGTCTCCAGAGAGAAGAGTATAAGGGTTGGAAGATGCTAAGAGCT